>LYNE01001232.1:55481-67056 GCA_001662545.1 Rosa x damascena
TTTTTTTTTTGATAGGGAAGGTGGGTTATTTAGAGACTGATGGTTGCATTTTAACGGAGGGGTATAATTGTAAATATGTCAAGATGTTGACCACTGTTGGTACATCAAGATCAAGTTGTCAATGATCGATGAACTAAAAAAGAAAAAAGAAAAAAAGAAAAAGAAAAAGGAAGCATGCCAATTAATAATAATAATTGTGAGATTGCATTCTTGGATCCAAGAATCCATTTTTTCTCAACACTATTTAGACAACATAAATGTTTGGGAGGAAATACAAAGAATCTAACATTTATGAAATGTAGATTTACATTTAGGTTTTAATGTTGAAATTTCACTTTATTTTTGAAGCCCTTTTTTTTAACTCATTCTTTTAAGGTGCGGAAAAATACTACATTTCACTCATGAATATACTCTCGATTTGGTTTGTTTCGTCTTGAGTCGACCATGTTCCTCGTAAGTGATTGTACAAATCATATTAGAATCTGCAAATAGGAAAATAAATACTTAATATTGTCGGAAAAACTAATAAATACCTTGTCATCAACTTGCATTTTTTTTTAATTAATAACCTTATAGTACTTGAGCTTTGTTTTCTAATAACATTTCATATCACTTTTACAACCAACCATTACCTGATCTATCTAACTAAAATGCGTCTCTGAATAACTGAAATTCAATCATATGCATGGATTCTATAGTTGATATGGAAAAGATATACAAAGATTTGGAGCAATTTTTCTTATTTTTGCTTTGCATGGTAGGCTTTCATGCTATCAGCGGATGATTCTATGGTTGAAACATCATATATATAAATAGTGCAACATGCAAAACATATTTATTACCAGACGGATTATATATATAATTAAGTTGGTATCTGTCAGTAGCACTGATCACCAGGCATCAATTGAAATGTTAATTTTGACACAGCTAATTTTAGTCCTTTAGTAAAACGTTTTCCAAAGCAGATAGTGGATCTTCATGGAAATTATTCTATGCACCGACGGTGCAAATGACCCAACACTTATAAGATGATCTCAATCTTTGATATTTATAATTAATATTTTTATTAATAACCTAAGAATGTATTTAATATAATCTAACCATCCATTTATGTTGGTGCAAGTGCACATTGGTGCACTGAATCATCCCCCATATCTTCAAAGAAAATTGCTAGACAAACAGAGACAGGCCCTTATGTATATTTCAAAAAAAAAAAAACATATATTTCTCAATTAGTGTCTAAACAATTAAGTTTGTTTTTAATTTTATACGTAAGTATCAAAATTGATCATCAAATAATTTGGTGATCAAAGCTAAAATTTTGGACACACACAGCGAGGTTCGAACTATTAAGCATGCATAAGAAAATCGTTAAAGAAAATATTATATTGTCAAAAGATAATTCTCAAGTTCACAAACATAGTCACTTGTTCATTAGGGTAATAATGTTTGCGGTCTATCTCTCTAAATACTATCCACTCCCTCTCTATGCATATATAGTTGCATTCTCTCTCTCTCTCTCTCTCTAAATACTACCCACTCACTCACTATGCATATATAGTTTTTTTTTGGATATAACTATGCATATATAGTTGCATACACATACAATCTATTTCAATGCACACAAGTCGCCATTCTCAGTAGCTGAAAAGGCATATGAGAGGCTCCTGTCAAATTAAAACCTAGTTCTATCGGCTGTCCATCTGACATTTACCAACTTCACAATCTCCTTGTCTTCAATAGCATTCAAAGTTTCAAACCAATCAATCAGCTTAGGTTAATGACGCATATGGTGTAATCTATATTGTTTTTGGAACTACTCATTCTTAGGTTACACTCTTGTAAGGTTTATAACCCAGAATCTTTGACCAGTAATTCTACATAAGCTCCCATATCCCATCACCATTAACCCACCAACCACGATTATATATACTAATTGGAACCCTTGGATTTTTCCCGATCATTTTCATTAACTAATATCAAAATTTCTTCCACCAAATTGGTATGGCATGCAGCTATTGGCACTGTTAATTTGTTACCTTAATTTCAACGCTGGGCTCGTTAGATTGTCGATCAGTTTAACTTACATGCAACATATAATATAAAGAATAGCAATTATACTAATCGTGAACCCTAAATCCTAAACACTAACATATTATTACATATAATATCTCTGTACAGTGGCCAGTGCCACGTAGTTGTAAGACCACCGACACCTCAGATCGAGATCCTTCTATTCATTTGGGGTTCTCTAATAGTTTTCAACCAGAACCAGAAGATGTGTCGGTCACTGGTCACCTCGCAGCTTCTCAAACGCAGAAAGCTAAATATATATCTCCATGGCCCAAAGTAATATCTTAATAATTTGTAATGAAACCCTTAATATTAGGCATGCTAATACGTACTTACTCTATATAATATTTGCAATTATGAAGTTAATTGTGAGGGAAAAGTTTTGGTTGTTGAGATTTCGTAATCTGTGGTTTCACGATTTACGACCTTCCGTCTCCCTCAATCAATCTCAGGACCCCATGTCGTAATTCGTTCTTTTTTTTCCTTGCCCTAATCATGAATAAGGTTTTGCATCAACATTGATGGTGATATGCATCTTATGCCAAGCATAATGTTATTAATGCTTCGATTAAGATTGATTAGCCTAAACAATTATCTAAACCAACACCTACATACACACGGTTTGTGAATGCCCATATTATTATCGGAAACATTAACGAGAATGTCATTTACGTGCATGAATTTAAAATCACCAATTTTGGTAAATAATTGATGAGAATGTCGTTTACATGCATTGTAATATGGCATCTAAGCACGGTTTGTTAGTCCAATCTCCATTTTTTAAAAAGAAATAAAAAATTATAACTATCTATATCTTGACTATTTTACAAAAATTTTAATAATTGAGATTGTTCATAAATAATTTTAAGATTACGATAAAATATTTAATAAAATATGCCTCGAAAAATAAGTTCTAGCAAATGCTAATGTCCTTTATTTGGGAGGGAAATCTGTTGTCCCTAAAATCCCTATCCTTATTCTGTCACTGCTCTTATATCGCGACACCTGTCTTTAAACTTAACAGAGCTTAACACTGTTAAGTCTCTTTTTATCAGTTTTATCTTTTAATAAAATAAAATAAAAATTGCTGATTACAAAAATTGATAGGCTATTTCTATACACCTAAATAGATGCACAAAAATGCATATAACTTAACCCTACAAGAATGTAGAAAATAGTATAGGTAAGTAGGGATCGTTCCCGCAAGAGATTGTGGTCTAATCACTAATCTAAAGACTCAAAACTAAATACACCTAAACTGTCCAGTTATAAAGATCTGACTGGCAGACGACTCTAAACTATTCTAAATGTCACGAAAATTTACAGACAGACTCTAGACATGATAAACTAACTACTGACAAAGTTTGATAATTTTTGAAGGTGTTTTGGTTGACGAACTAATTAAATAAAAACGAAACACTGAACGACTCCGAAAATAAAAAGACTTGATTCAGAGTTTTGAAAATCAAAGATAAAACAAGTTAGAGGAATTGCATCCACCACCAATCAATCAAGTAAACGAATCATGTTCAACCTAATTTCATTTATTTATGGATGAAGATGCTCAAGTTAACCCAACGCCTGAATTAACCTATTGTTCTTCCTTACTTGTATGCTAGGTGAGAGACGCTCTACACCTAATCTATTTTCTAAAATGCAACCTAGGTTGACGCAACTCTAGATTTAACACAAGAAATCATTAAGATTAAGAAAAACGAAACAACACAAGACATCACGAGTACGACGCGCCTCAATTAATCTAGGAACCTAATCACTCGCCTTATAGACAATTTACTACTCTAGAACTCTCAACGGAACCCTCGAAGCAAGGCACAGGCAATGATCATTCTTAGCAATAGAATCCTAAACATGCAATCTAAGTTGCGCACCAAAGAAAACATGCAAAGGACTCATTAATGTGAAAATAGAAATTAGGTTCTCATCCAATAGATAAACAAAACTAATTGAAAGTCATAATAAGTTTACAATCATGATTTGGGGCTTCAAGCCCTAACTAAAGAGTTAGTTCAACATAGAAGAAAACAAAACAAAGAAGGGGAGGAAGAGAGAGGAGAAGAGAGAAGAGAGAAGAGAAGACAAGAGCTGCTGCTGATTGATCTCCTTTTATATCCTTAGAGGTTGCCTTCATCTTTCTGTTGTGTAGGAAATCCAAAACCTAAAAGAATTAGGGTTCATGTGCTTAGGTGGAGTTCTCCTATTGGCTCTTGAACTTGATGACTTATTCCAACCATTCACATCGCCCATTAAGTCAGAATATGATGCACAAACTCGTCCTCGGGCTTTTCGGTGTGATTTGGGCTTCAAAACATAAATTCCCGTTCAACCTCAGATTCACGCGCAGCCTGACCTTCTTGTACTAAATCGGCCATAACAGAAAAATGATATTGACGAGCCGTAAAAAGAACTGGAAACTAGACATCTGGTGCTTTCCATCAATATAAAGATCAACATCTGGTTCATTGTGAGCTGGTCTCATTGATCTATCGAAGTTGATTGATCTGCACAGGCAGATTTGCCGATTTTGCCTTTCAATCCCTCTTTTACTTCTTTTCTCCTTCTTTGCTTAAAATACCTATAAAACAAGTAAACAATGTAAATAACTAGAAAATATACTAAACTAACAAAGAAAGTATAGAGATTAACGTTATTAATATCGCATAATTATGCTCCTATCAATTACGAAGAACAAAAGAACATGTTCAACTCTACCTCTTCCTCCTCCCTATCTATTCGCAACAGTCATCTCTGCTCCTCATCTCTATTTAGGAGTAGTCAGGATTGACAATTTGTGAGCTCAAGGGGAAAGCTGAGTTTTGGAATCAAGATCTCTTCTTTTTCTCTTTTATTCATCAGCCTTTTCATATATGTCTTTGCTATCAAAGTTTCATCCCTTCTTCATCTCTCATCAAGCCTCATATCAAAGTCCTCTGGTTAATTCTTACACCCCTGATTCGAAGTTAGCACAAGCCATAATGGAAAATGTAATCAGTAGTGAAAAATGTAATCAGAGTGTAAGAATTTGGGGACAGCGCTATGGCAAACAATAATTTTGGTGGGCTAGTCGTTGCAAAGGAGGCATTCATTCAAATGTCAGGAGTTTTGATATGGATGAATAATTAAATTTGAAAATGGATTGAAATTGTTGTGTTCAATTGCATAGTGAGCTTCTGGGCATATTGTTTATGTGTTAAGAATCATGATTTTGACATGTTATGATTGGGATTGTTGGGATGCTGAAGTGCACTTTAGGTGTTCGAGATAATGCTGAATAATGATAACTGGACGTGATTCCTTGGCTTTGGGTCATTCTTTCTTATTATGTTGATTAGTTCCTTGGCTAAAATGATGACAAACTAGATTCTTCTTTAACTCTTTTTAGTTTTTCATTAAAAAGAGTAATAGAGTTTGAGAACTCATTGTCTCAACAAAAACCATATGGCCATTTGGTATTTTTATTTGGCAAATCAAAATCATGAACTTATATATTTTCAATGCAATATAATTCTCATACCTGAATCATTCATCTTATAGTTTCTAATCCCATAAGAAGATAAAAGCATTCCATTTTTAAATTTAAGTTGTACAATTGGATGAAAGTTTAGTTCAAATGTACTGAATAATATTAAACCCAAAATTATAAGGGAACAAACAACACTTGTTCAGCTAGAAAATCAGTGCAACATGTCTAAGCTTCAATTATGCTTGTGAAATTGCAACCTCTCCCCAGCCTCGACCAAATGGTCGTTCTCCATGGTTGCTACTACTTCGGATTGTCTCTGCACTAACACAATGTACACACATATTTTTAATAAACAAAAATAAGAATAAAATGAATATCAGTATAGAAGAGAAAGTCATGCCAGACAAAAAGGTTGAAACCCACATGCATAATGCATTACAGCGAGTAAAAAGAAAACAAAACCAAATAAGGAGATGTGTACCTTTGAAAACAGAGTCAGTAAATCAGTCACTCAAATAGTAACCAAAACCATCCTCAAAGACGACGAACAATATTAGAACTTAAAATCCTACAGCAATGTTGTTGGAGTGATGGAACAAAGGATGTTGGGTTTGTTGTAGAGGTGTAGAGAAAGAAGAAGAAAAGAAAAATACGGATAGTCAGAGAGGAGGAAGAGGTAGAGTCGAATATGTTCTTTTGTTCTTCGTAATCAATAATTTTAATTTTATTTTATTAAAAGATAAAATTGATAAAAAGAGATTGATATATAAAAAGAGACTTAACAATGTTAAGCTCTGTTAAGTTTAAAAACAGGTGTCGCAATATAAGAACAGCGGCAGAATAGAGATAGGGATTTTGGGGACAGCATATATCCTTCCCTTTATTTGTACTTATACAAGATCTTAATTGTGATCTCTAGGCAGTTAACTAGTTATGTTGCAGACGGAAGGTCACCCTTTCTTGCGTTAAAAAAGCTGTCGACATGGTAGACTTGTGACATATCGTTGTCGCTGGAGCTTGGATCATGAACCTCACACCATAAATAACACGTGACCAATTAAGTGTCAACTCCAGGAGAAAAGTGTGGCCCCACTTTTAAGCTCTTGTCACTCTATCACCCATCTTTGAGTTAGATGGGCCAACTTTTATTATATTGGACCTGTAAATCTGGACAAGATATTTGTGTTTGTGAGTAGGCTGCTATTTAAGTTTGAACCCACAGGTCAAAGACATTCCAAAATTACGGTGTCTTTCAAATCTTGAGCTCACACCAGGCCCAATGTCGTGGTTTGGGCCTTAAACAAATACATGGTCGTCCAGAAAATGATAGGACTAATTACGTGCGACCACGCGACACATATCTGAATTACTAATCAAATAGTAAATTTTTATACCGAAATTCTCAACATCATAAACAAACTACCTACAAATACAACTAGAAATTCTGCACGTGCAAAAGGGCCGTGCTCGCGCTTGTGAATAATTTGTTTCTTTTGAATACTTTCAGTTTAAATGCTTTCGAGTCCACGAACAACATCCCTATAGGTTAACCATCAAGACTTTACAATTAATTACTTATGTTGTTTTCTTAAATTTGAATACTTTGCCTTATGCTTGAGGAAATCTCCACTTAAAAGTCCTTGTAAGGTATAAGTACTCGAAATTATGAATTCTTGAATATTAGAAAGTAAGACAAAATTTTCTTTAATATTGCAAAATAAGTCCTTTTTTTTTTCCTTTTTAACAAAGCATGAGAAGTACTTGATGTGTGCGTTTTGAATAATATTGTTGCCCATTAGATTTAGTTGTTTCAACGTTTTTTTCTAACTGCACAATGAAATGGTTTGAAGTTTGTTTCTGGTTTATGTTGTAGTAATTTACTCTGTTAAATTTCTTTTTTTTTTGTTAGATAAAATTATCACTTGAATTAATACGCACGTTAACACATATTGAAGTGTCTTTGTTCCAATATCTATTGCACATTATTCCTTAGTCATAACATTGACAACACCAACGACTCAATGAAATGATGGTAAACAAAAGAAATGTTATGTTGTTGTTGTTGTTTTTTTTCTTTCTTTTTCTCCACCCCTTTTGCCTTTATAGATGTCGTTGAACAACCAATATGAAAGTTGAATAAAAAACAAAGAAAGCAAGAAAAGAAATGCAGACTGTACAATCAACACTGCCATATCCATAATGTCCCAGATTATTTTTTTTTTTTTTTATTTCTCCCCAAGTATTTGATCCATTGTAGGTGTGATTAGCCTATGGCACAACTATGAAGAAATTAGACGGAGTGCTGCTAATGGCCAATGTCCTCTAATCCTAGCTCATTGGATTTAATCCTCGATCGATGGAAGCTGTTATGAGATTCCCTGAAAAACCAAAAAATAAAATTTTAATAACCGAATGAAATTTGCAAGAGCAAACGGTTTCAATACACATCACCATTTAAAATAGATAAGAGGAGAAATCATCGATATACCTTACCGGCCAAATCCAACTCCTCCAATCCTTCTTTTCAATATGCATCTTTTCAATGTGAATTTCAACAACTGCTTATAATCAAATGATAAATGAAAGGGTATGGTAGCTGATTGGAATCCCTTGTATATTAAAAGCAAGTTACAACACTCTGCTCTATTTATCGTGAAGCAAATGGTGTGGCACATAGATTGACCCATCTTGCTAGTGTTGATTACTTAGATGATTATTGGTTAGATGAGACACCTGTGATTATCCAGGATGTTTTCTCGAGGTTTAGGTAATATGTCCTCCTCGCTGTACAATTATCCATCTATTATTAATAATAATTCCGGGCGTGGGGCTGAGCCTCCCAGTTAGGCTGGGTTCCAAACCCCGTTTCAAAAAAAAAAAAAAAAAAAACCAAGTTACAACATAAATTCAGAGATGACAGAGAAAGAAATTACCACGACACCTACTATTATTACCGATTAGTTATGTCATAATTATTCAATACAAACGATAGCCTACTGGAATTAAAAGACGAATTCCCTTTGCTAAGCAAAGAAACATGACTGTTCCAATCGCATCACTTTTACGTACCACAAATTTAGATTTAATCCTAAGATCGAGCAATAGCCGACAGATCAAGGCAATAATCGACTTGCCTCATCTCCTAGATTGTCATATGTATATATAGCTGCAGTGAATACGCCAGAGCTGATCAAGATCATCACTTGATCTTTTCCTGAAAAAAAAGGTAGCGATATGATAGTCCGGCGAAGAGAACTTAAGGTAATATGGTTTGCAAATGAGAAAAGAAGAAACGTACAAATTAAGTGTCCGGTGTAGTGTACTAATTTCTCTAATAAAGCATAAATTTTTCAAAGAAAAACAAATCCTTGACTAGTGAGATAGATATAAACAAACAATTACCAAATTGATTCATAAAACGCAGATGAAATCGCCAAAGAAGTGTAATCAAAAGTCACAATTCATAGATCATATGCCCTCACCTATTTCAAAAGGCACATACAATCAGAAAGGATCAGTAAACACGAAATCAAAATGAATAATAGTTGCAATAAGGACAATAGTACACTGCTTACCAACAGTTTTCTGCGTGAACAAAACAAAGCCTCCTGAATGAACAAATTGAACAATTTAAGGTCCCTTCATTCAATATTCTTCCATGGAACCATAACATACCTTTCAGAGACTTCTTGTTGTTTAAAGTGTATGAGATTATGAGAGGGGTGCTACTACCAATATGCAATTTTTGCACCTAAAGATGGGCAGTTTTTGCGCCTAAAGAGGAGGTGGGAGGATATAACTGCAATCTGTTTTAGATATTCTACTGCTTAACTGAACGTTTAAATTTATCATTGTCTATCCTCTTATCTTTTCTACTAATTGGTTACTTTTTTTACCCCTTTGTTATTAAATTCTTTTATGCTGGTTATTATGAAGAGAGGGGCAATTGCAGGGATTTATGAAAATTTAACCATAAGGGTTGTTTGCTTAATTAATACTGATATCTATGTACAGCATTCGAGTGTTCATACAAGTGTACACAACCATCCCTCATGAATACGAGTTATATGAGTGCATGAATGTTATAAGCCCTCTTTTTTGCCCTTTTTTTTTTTTAATAATAGGAATTGATATTAGATATCAAAGCCAGAAATATATAGGTCATTATTTAACATGCACTTATATAAGAAATCTGGTAAAAGAAAGAAAAACAGATAACCTATTTAAACCAATACTGAACTCATTAAAGTCTAAAGGGATGCTCGCATGAAGCAAACCTAACTAAGTAAGAACAACCCCGCTTCCTAAGGAAAAATCATTCATCTGGTCTAATTTGCCATTACACAATTGTTGTACAAATAACAACCAGAAACATCTTATAAAAGCTCATAGAGATTACCTCAACCTAAAAAAGACTTGCATCCAAATGTCTAATAGCAAAAAACTAAAATATAGCAGCTAAACAACCTCGGCAATATGTTGGTCTTTTTGCTCTTCTTTGAAATCCTGCTAACTCGAATTGAGCCCAGGCCTAATGGCCCAACCCCAACCCCAAACCCGAGCTAAGCAAATAGAAGCCCAATCATGCTGCCAGGCCATCGCTGCCACCGACATCAGCTCCGGTGACCGACATTTCCACCATACCATCTCTCTCCGATCAGAAAACCACCAAAACCAGAAGAATTTGGTTGGGAGACCCTAAAGCCAACTCGAATCAATAGTATTTAGTCCAGTGCCAACCAGCCGGAACCAAGAACAATACCTGATCACTAGCACTTCGCATGCTTGGAATTGACCTTTGCAAAACCAATCAGCACATGGAGCGAGTCCAACCAACCCGACCCAAAAGAATCCACCGTCGAGATCAAGTCGCACTCACCCACGACCTACCACACCACAAACCTGCAAAATTTTCCCTTAACCAGTTCGAAGTCGATAAGAAAGCTCGACGTCAAGCACGCTGCACTATGCAATTCAACCCCAAAATGAGGCGTCGCTATTGTTGCAAGCAAGACCCTAGGTTTCGCATCTTTTTACTTTCTTTTGAGTGCAAAGACCCCTAAACAACAAGTTGATCACAGTTAGCCGTCTTGTTGAAGCATGATAAAATTCTTATTCAAACAATCTTTAAAATGAAATATTTGTCATTTAGATATTAATTTCAGGACCATGTGTCTTTGTATAGTTATTTCCTCTCACGATCAAAAAGTCATATTTTTTTCTTGTTACAAGAAAGCCCGAAGGCAAAGAACAAGTAACTTAAATCACAACTAATCTTGCCTTATAAAAGCCTAATGAATAAGCTTAAAAAAGAGAAACATCACAAAGAGGAATGATATCAGTAGTCTGAGAGCTAAAAAAAATCTGCATCTAGGTTCATAATCATGAGTTAAAGTCATATATATATTTTTTTACGATGAACATATAAAAATGGCTTTAATTATTAAAAAAGAACAAAAATAAGGATGCAAAGTCAAAAAAAAAAAAAAGGTCAGCACCACAAGCACAACACCATTTTTTTTTCTGAAACACAAACATCTTCTTGTGACGCCTAAACTTCTCCTTAAGAAATTTTTCCAAAAAAAAAAACTTCTCCTTAAGAAACAGTGTGACACACAAACTTCAACCCACATGCATAGCCCGCTCCTCCTACCACCGTTGATTCTATCAACGTCGCCCCACCACCACCGTCAGATCAAGGAAACCAGTGCATTGTAATCTACGCCGTAACGCACTCGACCACATCCATAAAGCCGAGTGTGAGCACGAAAATTATACAAAACGCATCTTATTATAATATTATCATATATTTCACGTCACTTTCAGTAGTTATCACATCTAAAATTCTAACATATCAGCACCACCTTTTCTCCCCTATAATTATTATTATTTTTTTTCAGGATTACTATTCAATTTTAAAAGTAAAAAAATTAATAATAGCGACTCGGGGCATAATAATAATTTAGATGTTCACGACAAAACGAGCTAAAAAGCTACGTCCCGCTGCGTCATTCTCTTCCC
>LYNE01001232.1:67122-77558 GCA_001662545.1 Rosa x damascena
AAAAAAAAGGCGAGAAAGGAAGAGATCAGAGACAGAGAGAGAGAGAGAGAAAGCGAGAGAAGTAGAGAGAGAGAGTGGAAATTCCAATCCGTACGCGTCACGCTTGGAATGGAAGAAGAAGAAGGAAGAGGCTGCATTTGATTTTTCTCGATGAAGATTGTTCCCTAAATCCCACCGTGAGATTCACGCTTTTGGTTTTTCAGATCGACGCGCATGATAGATTTCTGATTTCTGCTTTTTTTTTCACGATTCGGCAATTTTTTCTCGCGATTATAAGAAATGAACGGCGGCGGAGAGGGGCTCGCGGCTCCGGCGACATCTGGAGCGGCGACGGCGACGGCGCCGCTGGACTGGAAGTTTTCTCAGGTTTTCGGAGAACGGACCGCCGGCGAGGAAGTTCAGGAAGGTACTCTTCTCGATTCTTTCCTTTCCTTTCGTTTTCGGTAGGAGTTAGGGATTTCACTGTTGCTTGTCATTCTCATTCTCAGTGATACTCGTTGAGATTTTCATTTGTTGGATGATTAGTTTTAATTTGATTTTAGGCGAGGTATTCATGTCAATTGTAATACTCGAATGAAATTAAGATGGATTAAAGTGAGGTTTAGCTAGTTTGATTATAGACGGAGGCACTTGAGCTGTAGTCTGCAGGGTTTATCATGTATATGGTTTAGTTAATGGCTGTTTGCTCTGTGGCTAATCTTCGATGAACATTTGGAGTTATCTATTTGTGTGTGGTGCATTTGATTGATAAGTACAGTGAGTATTTTAGTTGTAAAGGACCTCCTAGATTCATGATAAAGTAAACGGAAATGCATCTCTTTGAACCAATGGTTGCACCTGAATGGATAGGTTTTGAGTTTTAGGAAAAGAGAGTTTAGGTGTTTGAGGGAAGTGTGGTTTGCTTAAACTACACATACAAAAGAACTTACTTTGGTTAAACTCTTGACTGGTTTTGCAGTTGATATAATATCTGCTATAGAATTCGATAGAACTGGGGACCACCTTGCCACTGGAGATCGTGGAGGGAGGGTGGTGTTATTTGAAAGAACTGATGCCAAGGAGGTAAGTTAGTTGGCTCCATTTTTAAGGGAATGGGGGTGGATGAGTGCTTTCTTTATATTCATTTGCAACTGTTTTGATTTACTTCTTCTTCCATGGTATGAACTTTGGAATATAGAATGGTGCACATCGGAAAGATCTGGAAAGAATGGATTATTCCATGAGCAAGCATCCTGAGTTTCGATATAAAACTGAGTTCCAGAGTCATGAACCCGAGGTATCACTTTCTTTGTGCTTTGCTTGTGATTTCTGAACATTTTAAAATTAACTTGTGAAGATTTTGTCTTTGCCGGCTTCTGAATTTTACTTAACTTTGTATTTTCTTGGTCTTCTTGAAATTCAGTTTGATTATCTGAAGAGCTTGGAAATCGAGGAAAAAATCAACAAGATTCGATGGTGTCAGACAGCTAATGGCGCACTGTTTCTTCTCTCAACTAATGACAAAACCATCAAATTCTGGAAGGTAGCAAAGACCATTTCCATATGCAATGTTTTGATGATTTTCTTCCACATATTCCTAAAGTTACTTTTAAGGGCTTTAGTTGCATTGCCTTCTCAATTTATAGCTTGTTGAGAACGAAAGATGACAATTGCTCCTACCATTGCACTTCTATACCTCATTCTCTTCCTGAACTCTGTGTATGTGTGCGCGCGCGCAGAGTGTGGTGAAATATTTTTCATATCTTCATCTAGGTGGTACAACATTGAAATGTAATTCTTTTTGAATTGTTCTCATAATGGAAGAAACTTTCTAATCATACTCCAATGCTGAGCAGGTCCAAGAAAAGAAGGTAAAGAAATTATCTGAGATGAATGTGGATCAGTCTAAATCTTCTGGGAATGGTCCAGTTGTTGACAGTACGCCAGAAATTTCCAAACCATATCTGGCAAATGGAGTGTGTAAAGATAAACCCATCAGCTTTCCAAGCAATGATAGTTCAATTCCATCTGGGGGTTTCCCATCCCTGCGAATGCCTGTGGTAGTTGTACTCAACCTTATATGTTTATTTTCTGAAAGCATATGGTTTTAGTACAAAGAAATATAATGTTTAACTCTCTTTTTTTGCTTAAACAATCAGCACTTGCAATTGTTAATGTCTTGCGAAAGGATTTACTATTGTTCAGCTCTAACAGTTAAAATTTTTGTTGCATTCAGGTGACCAGTCCTGAGACAAGTCTTCTGGCTAGATGTCGAAGAGTCTATGCCCATGCTCATGACTATCATATTAATTCCATTTCAAATAATAGGTACGTTCTTTTTAGTTTTGAATTGTATGCCTCCACCTCTTCCTTAAATTTTGAAGCAATTTTGTATGTTCACTGTCTTAATGCTTGTACTTGAAGTTGCAATAACTTTAGTTTCTTGATCATGGAGGAGAACACTATACTTGTTGACCTTCCCCATTCTCCCAACAAAACAAAAGAAAAAGAAAAGGAAAAAAGATTTATTCACTGTTTTGAGTCTCATTTATTTCTTTTATACACTTTGGTATTGTTTCCTGGCTATTATCTTGCACGGTCTATATGCTATCCACTAACATATCTTTCTCTTTTGTCTTGTAGTGATGGCGAAACTTTTATATCAGCCGATGATCTGCGAATTAATCTATGGAACTTAGAGATTAGCAGTCAAAGTTTCAATATTGTTGATGTGAAACCTACAAACATGGAGGATCTAACTGGTAGAACCCCTAGCACTACGATCAGAATTTCTTGCTTTTCTGATTCACTTGTTTTATTTATTATTTTTGGCTTCTGTAAAGATTTTCATAACAAGGAATAAGTGGATCCTTGTCCAGAATTGGGTTAGCGTACATGAAACCTGGTCTTTCATTCTGTCATATCCTGGACAGTTTTCCACTCAGGAAACATGCTGTCTCATTGTTTCTACTTACTTATAATGCTTGAAGATTTTAATAAAGTAATTCTAAAACGAAGCCTTAGTTCTGATGTTTCTCTTTTGCTTGCTTGTTACCTTTCTCATTGATCTACATGTGTTAAATCTGTGCAGAGGTGATAACTTCAGCAGAATTCCACCCTACTCACTGTAACACATTGGCATACAGTAGCTCAAAAGGCTCAATTCGTCTTATTGATCTGCGGCAGTCAGCTTTATGTGACAATCATAGCAAATTGTGAGTTATCATTCCTTTTTCTCGCTTCCGCTCTTGTTAGTTATTCCTTTTAATTTTGCGTCTATCAAAGATAATTTAGCATGACATTCTTTACCAATTAGCGTTACTTCCTGATTTTAATTATTATTATTATTACTTTCTGTTCTAATTATGCTTCATAATGGAACAGGTTTGAAGAACAAGAAGCACCCGGTTCAAGATCTTTTTTCACTGAGATAATAGCCTCAATTTCAGATATTAAGTTTGCTAAGAATGGAAGACATATACTTAGCCGTGATTACATGACTCTTAAGGTTATTTCCATACCTCTTTAAGAAGTTTGGTTCTTAATTTGATATGTTAAGTTTCAGATATCCTCATTCTAGGAACAAAAACTACCAATGCTTGAAGAACTGTTTTATAACTCTCTTTGTCCCTCCCAAATTAGAACTTTTGTGTGTGTGTTTTTTTTTTCTCCAACAAACAAGAAAGGACGACAACCTTCTTGCAACTGCTCTTCATTTTTTTTTTCTTTTCAATTTTCTCAAATGCTAATATTAACCTTAAAATAAAATCAAATTGGCAAGCACGTAAGCGGGTGCCAATGCTAGGAGTGGTTTACACTGATGTGTAGTTTTGAATATCAATATTGTACTTGCCTTGTTTTTCGGCTTCATGTTTTCTTATTCTTTACCCCACCCCTGACTAGTTCTGCTCTCTCACTTTTTATTGTTTTGTTCATTTTCCGGGGTCTCAGCTGTGGGACATCAATATGGATTCTGGCCCAGTTGCGAGTTTCCAGGTTCATGAATATCTAAGACCTAAGGTGATGTATTCTTTCAAAATGCCTACTTAATTTAGATGACTTTAAGCAAAGATATTTCAATTTAAGTATAATAACATGACATGCAATTTATTTTAGTATGTTACCTTTCTCAGCTGTGTGATTTGTATGAAAACGATTCTATCTTTGATAAATTTGAGTGCTGTCTAAGTGGAGATGGAGTTCGAGTGGCAACAGGTTCTTACAGGTTACCATATGCATACTTCCTTGCTAATATATTCAATCTCTGACCTATATTGTGTATGGCTGAACTTGTGAATAATCATATTTTTGTGATTCCAGCAATCTGTTTCGAGTGTTTGGTTGTTCTGAAGGGAGCACAGAAGCAACGACATTGGAGGCCAGCAAAAACCCCATGAGGTATATTTAAAAGTGTATATACTGCTTGATAGGCGTGCAATCTTGTAACTGCATCATTATGAGTCTTAAACAGACTTATCTTGTTTGCTATTATTTCTATAAACTGATGCTTAATTATTTCTCTTGGAATTCTAGGAGACAAGTCCAAACACCATCAAGGCCTGCTAGATCTTTGGGTAATCTTCCTCGTGTTCTGAGGCGTGGTATGTGTTTGCTTACATGTGATTTTTGTATATGTAGTTGAAAATCTGAAAAATTTGAGTGGTTGAGTTTAAAGACCACATCATTTTGTTTCAACTCAGTCGTAGATAAACTTCTCTTTTCTAGGCAGAGAATCTTACGTTTGAATAAGTTAGGTTTGATTTGATAGACTGCTTTATTGAGTTATTCCCTAGTTAGTTTAATTTAATGACATTTGCTTCATTCAATGGTGTGATTACTCAAGTAAGTCAGCATATAATTTGTATCAATATTTCATTGTCTATTTGACTAACCAGTGTATCTTTTCCTTTAAATTATTGAAGGCGCGGATAATTCTGGAGCTGATACAAATGGAAATGGTTTTGATTTCACGACAAAGTTGCTACATCTTGCATGGCATCCTACTGAGAATTCACTTGCATGTGCTGCTTCAAATAGCCTTTACATGTATTATGCATAAAAATGGTATGGGAAGTTGTACTTATTGGCAAGCAAAGGCTCTTCTGATTGCTATTGACAAAGGTTGACAAAGGCTGCTTTGCCTTCTTTCCCAGCTAGCGATGTGAAGCTGCATCCTTACTTATAACCTCTGCAAACCATTACCTAACTGTGCGACATCAGGAAACCTTTCTGCTGATACAAATTTTTTCAAGAAGAAATTAGTCTCAAATTCAGGCGGGACATTGCTGTTTATGCTATATCATAAAGCGGATGGTTTGTCCAAATTATGTACCATTACTGGAAGAGATGTGATATTAGCTCATCTGCCTACTGTGAAAGAGATCTGGGTTGTTATTGCTGCTACAGTGGAAAGCAGTCAGGTCCTATCCTGAAGCTGAGACTTGTGTTGCATCAATTCTCATTGATACCTGGGCCTCCAACCTTGTATTATTTGAATTAGAGTTAAAAAAGCTTGTGAAATTCATCCCCGATGTTTTTTCTTCTAACCATTCTTTCCCCTTTCAGAATCTGCTGATTTTCTAAGATCTTTAGCAAGTATTCGTACCTTTGGATTGAAGGCCCCCATGCAAGACATTCTTTCAACAGTTTCACTTGGAACCACAATTTTGTGGGTCTCAATTCATCTGGTTTTCTGGTGTTTATTGTTTAGGTTATGTTTCTGCTGTACTCAACTGATCATCTCCATATAAAGGAGGGTCATATAATATTGAAGCATGTAGTACTAAACTACTAGACTACTACTTTTGTTGAATTAGGTGTTTCTGTAGATTGTGCTGAAAATAGTGCTCCCCTTGTGGCTAGAACTGTAACAATTTTTTCCTTTTACTATTTTATGAAGTATAATTTAGTAAATACGCTGGAATCCACGAATTAAACTGATTTTGGTATAGTTTTCTAACTTTTCTTAGTCGGTTGTGAATTGATTTCAAGATATGAGTGGCGTATATGGTCTCAAAACTACGAATTGCATGCTTCTTATGACATGATTGGACACCTACCAGCCCCTATATGAAATATAAAGCTTTTATTGCTCTATGGGTTATGGCCATGGCAATGAACTTTCTTCTGATGGTCCTAATTTTGCCACATTCCTTATGTAAAAGAGTAAAAAGTAAGAGATCATAAGAAGTAATTTTTATTGTTATTTTCTCATAAGGCACTTTCAATATAATAAAAAGTTTAATTTAAACTCAAAATTATTTTTGACCGTTTAATATTTGGGGTGTCATAACTATAAAATTGATACTTAAATATCATCGATTTAGTATCTTAAATAAGTATTTTATCGATTCATCAATTTTACATATTTATCTAGGACAATCGAATTGATTAACAGAATTCAACCTAGGTACTAAATTGATCGGATGAAATTTGTAGTTTGATTTCTATTTTTAAACGATGGAAAAAAAAATGTAATTCTAAAAATATATGGGAAAACCAACTAAACCGGTAACTCTCACTTATTTCTAAATCCTACAATTCCCATTTACCCAGCAGATGCAAAATTAGAGAAACGAGCCTCAGGCCGTTAGAGCTTTTCCCTCAAACCTCTCCTGCTTCTCTCTCTCTCTCTCAGCCATGGCTCTGCTGACTCGAGTCCCGCGCGTGCCTCTCCAGCTCGGCGCCCAGCGTGCCCTCTCCCTCCACACCACCACTCCTTCTCTCTACTCCTCCGCCACCTCCTCCTCTCCGGCCACCTATGACCGCCCTCCTCCGCCGACCACGTCGTCCCCGGCCGGCCTCTCCAAGGCGGCGGAGTTCGTGATCTCCAAGGTCGACGATCTGATGAACTGGGCCCGGCGCGGCTCCATCTGGCCCATGACCTTCGGCCTCGCCTGCTGCGCCGTCGAGATGATGCACACCGGAGCTGCGCGCTACGATTTGGACCGCTTCGGAATCATTTTCCGGCCCAGCCCACGCCAGTCCGATTGCATGATCGTCGCCGGTACTCTCACCAATAAGATGGCCCCCGCTCTCCGCAAGTAAGTCTTCTCCTCCCTCCCTCATTCCGTTTTGCTTCAATTCTTGTTTTTAGGGTTTTGGATTCAATCCCAAATCTGTGTGTATGTGATTGGGAGCCGTTTGGAAAATGTGATTTTGTCTAGGTTGAGCTCAGTTTGATGATTGCCTCTGGTTTTTGAATCCAATTAAATGGTAAATCACATCACCACTTACAGAGACCTACTTCGATTTGGTTTTTGCTTTGGATGACAAACACTAGCTAGATTTTTAGGCCTGCGTTTTGATGATAGTTGAAGTCTATAGTTTCCTTGATATTGGGAAGCTCTTAGCTCTTCCTCTTACTTGATATGAGCCAGTAAACAATGACCAATTGAGGGGAAGAATTTAAGATATATCTGATCGTCGACATTTTGGCCTCTTTGTCAAGTCAAAGGAAGTCTTTTGGTTTATCTTATTTTCTTTTTATTCAGTTTCTTCTTCATATTAGCTCATTATGTTGAACGCTAGCTGTGTAGCTTACTTGCATTCCTGCCTTGTAATGGTAACCGCGCTTGTATAAGTTCAACTCAATGTGACTAAACAAGACTGGTTTCATAGGGTTTTGTGAATCCCACAAAGGGAAAACACTTGTCAACCCCTGATCTGTGAAGTGCAAAACTTTAGTTATGCTGATAGTGCACCATGGGGTGTTGGCTGTAGTTAATATTAGTACATGATTGCAAACTCAAGCTTGTTTCCATACCTGCCTGGGGGAATTTCAAACTCAAGCTCTTGACCTTTCTCATCTTTGTATTACATAAACTAAAGAACAGTAACAAATTAAGGTTATTTCTTGTTATGTTGATTCTCTACAGTCGGCCTTGCCTTGCACATGCCTGCCTTTTGATGAATATTTGCGTATGTTGTATTAATACATTTTGTTATGATTTTTTTCTTAATGCTTCCTTATATTTTGAAATTAGAACTCGTTCCAATCCCTCTGGCTCTTCACATGTTCAGGCTTTATGTTATGCACAGATAAACAAGGGAATAGTGGTTTTGATCTTCATTCTGAAACATTCTTGCAGGGTTTATGACCAAATGCCCGAGCCTAGATGGGTCATCTCTATGGGTAGCTGTGCAAATGGGGGTGGTTACTACCATTACTCGTATTCTGTTGTTAGGGGTTGTGACAGGATTGTCCCTGTTGATATCTACGTTCCGGGCTGTCCTCCCACTGCTGAGGCCCTTCTCTATGGCCTTCTCCAGTTGCAGAAGAAGATCAACCGGCGCAAAGATTTCCTCCTTTGGTGGACCAAGTGAGGGCGTTCATCTTGCGTGTTGGGAAGCTTTGGTTATATCTTATCAAATAAAAAGTCAATCTGGGGTGGCTTGCCCTGGCTAAGCACCATGTAAAGGGAGACATTGCATTGGCATGTTATAAGTTCAGATCTCAGGAAATCCTTTGTTGTGCTTTGCTATTTTGTTTTGTTGCTTTGGAGCTATAATAGTAGCCACAGATTCTGTAAAAACTTCTTTCTGTTTCTAAACCTTGTTGCTTGAGCTATCTGCCATTGTTCGTCTACTTGTTTGATTATTGAAAGCTGCTTTTAGTTTTTGCTTAACCTGGGATCAAGAAGCTTGGATTTTGTAAGCGGTTCCAATTTTAAGTTGCCGTGTGTTGTTGTTTCTTCTAGACTCTTATTTTCAGTTTATCTCTAAAGATAATGTTGCATTGTAGGTGTGCGGGTGCAAGCAGTAACTTATCACCTTGTTCTTTGACCCAGTATGTCCTAAAAGACTAGCACTCAAACAAATTTATGCCATTTTTTTTTTATTCTTATAATAAATGGCAGATTTTGCGAACGAACTGAGTATGAACCATTGTGATTGAACTCTCAAATGTCAGAAGCAATTGGATGAAGATGGCATCAATGGTGCACGAGTTGAGTTTACTTTAGAAGTAAAAAGGAGGGCAGAACCAATGAAGAGTGAACTAGGTTGAATTTTGAACCGGTGGAGTATAGTTATACTATATTAGTGGCCGTTAATTGAAACCCCTTTTAGATGTTTGATAAATGAGTGTCCTGTTCTCAACTGTCTGAACTTTGAAATGACCATTGGAAGCAATGCTAATGTGAAAAGCTGTTCGTTTACGGCGTTTCTTTTTACTTGAAAAACTATATTGTTCACGTCTAGTGCTATTCAATTGTGCAAATCCACAAACAAGAAGCAATTCTGTAACCCCTTTAGTATAAAAATATATCAATTACAGCCTTACAGGGTTAAGAAGAATTTACCATGACTGACCTTTTATACCACCCTGGCCTGTTCACTAGTAGCCATGAATTGTTGAAGCGACTAAAGCAGTTCAGCCCCGAAACTCCGAAAGTAGTAATCAGAAGGAATGAGAGCTTTTGGTGTGAAAGAGTATGGGGGAGAAGAGCTTTGTTACAGAGATAAATGATAGAAGAGAAATTGACTAGGAGATGGAAGACTCTTGCCTCTTTTCTGGGTTGTTCAAGTAAGCAACCTTGCAATTCTATTCTAAATATTCATTGCTACATTTACATATACATGCAGTCGGTGGAAGTATTCATTGGATTCAAAATTTATAATTGTATACATGCAACGAAACAGTGACGAGAGATGCATTACGATATCCCAACAAACATCTCATCCAACGTATATAATACATTAAACAAAAACACCAAAAAAACAACCGGCAACACTTCATGTCCATATCTGCCATAAATCAAATTATTCCAATCGAAAGCGATATGATTCAGGGGAAATAAAAAGCACAGGAAACCAGATAACAAACTTACAAGATCTAAGTCTCTAACCATAACAAATTGTCGTAACCGTACAAACCCAAATACAGAGTCCCATAAAACACTAACCTAACTAGCCTTACTACAGAAATACAATAAAACACAACCAAATGTTAAAACCCACTATCAACTCTGTGGGGAAGTTTTGGCGACTCCACTTTGCTGAGCAGTCTGTGAAGCAGGAGCACCAGCACCAGCACCAGCACCATCATATGCACCTCGAGTGTTTCCATTCGCTCCTTCAGCAGAATACGCAGGAGGCTGTGTGTATCCTGCAGCACCATAAGATGTATTGTAGGGTGGCACCTGCCCATAACCTGGCTGACCAGATGGCGGTGCACCATAAGATGGGGGACCATAGCCGGCCTGAGCCGCTGTAGAACCATAACTGGATGGTGGAGCACGTGCACCAGAATCAGGCTGAGCATATCCAGAAGGTGGAGGCTGAGAATGGGGATAGCCTGGATGCACAGCTGGTGGTTGACCATATCCTCCAGGAGTGGTGGGTGACTGAGCAGGAGGCTTTTGCGCTTGAGGTGCTCCATATCCGGGTCCATATGCAGATTGAGCAGGTGGTTGAGTCCCATAACCAGTTTGAGAAGTTGGGGGCATTCCATAACC
>LYNE01001233.1:16823-27178 GCA_001662545.1 Rosa x damascena
GGAGCAAAGTTCAATTTGTTCAGGTTACTCATCCTGAAAGAGAACAAGAAATTAGGGTTAGTTTCGGAGCGAAAAAGGCTACCACGAAAACAAATAAAATTTCTGAGTGTAGTCGCTTCTAAGAAATTAGGAATTTCCGAGCGTAGTCGATTCCAAGAAATTCGATTCTAAGAGGGGTTGGATTAGATCAAAACAATGATGTTTGCGGTCGATCGTTTTATCTCAACAAACTCTAAGTTTGGAGAACTCTACAAGCTCCAAGCTTGGAGTGAGCACGAACCCCCACAGTTCGGCTTAATTTGGTCTCCCCTATGATAAAGAAAGGGGGGTAGAAGAAGGGAGGTTGCAAGTCCCTGAAAAAGAAGAGAAATTAAATTTAAAAACTCTAAACAAACGGGAACGTTTAGTAAAAAATACCTCAAAATAGGTCGCCGGAAAATGGCCGGAAAAGTCGTCGGAAAGTTGTTGATCGGTGTTGACCAGAGTTGACCGGGCGTTGACCGAGGGTGCTGACGTGGCACTGATGCTGACGTGGTAGTGGGTCCTGCTGCTGACGTGGCTTGTGCTGATATGTCAATGGGTCCCTGTGCTGACGTGGTTGTGGGTCCTCCTGATGACGTGGCAGTGGGCCTTGGTCTTGGGCTTCTGGGCTTTTCTTCCTTTCCTTTTTTTTTCTTTCTTCTTTTCCTTCTGCAGGTCTTTGAGTCGGCCGGTTCAGCAAGTTTTGCACTGGTTTTTGGACTTGTTATTCCGGTTCATGAAACTTCATATCAAGAGACTTCTGCTACCAAAATTTGGTGGAAATTGGAGGTCCGGAAGATGGTGAACCAGTGGAATATTTGCTGCGAGTTGGATGGAGCTTCCGGTGGCCGGTTCGGTGGGTTTCCTGCAGGTTCTTGGGGTGGGGCCGCCGGTTCTGGACTCCTGGGATCGAGTTCTTCAAGGTGTGAGGTGGAGGCAGAAAAGGCTTCAAGGTTTTGTATTCAAATTCAAGGTTTTTAGCTTCTTGAATCATGATTTTGCTATTTGTTTTAGGGTTAGGGTTTCGTGCTGATAACGTGTTTTAGGGAAACGAGAATTGAGAGGAAATCGCTGTGTATTCTCATTGATAATAGGGGCCTCTTTATATAAAGGATTACAATGTATAGAATCTCAATCATACAAGGAAAGTAATCGTACATTAATTGAATAGGAATCTAGATCCTTCTAATTTAACCCTATTACCACTAGGTCAAGTAACCTAGAGTTTGGGCCAAACACAAATTAGGGTTTACTTGAACAAAACATAATTATTTTCATAATAGTATTAACATTATTACTAATACTAGATTAATAGTATATGTATTTTAATTAACCTGAAAAAATATAGTTAAATGACTATTTTTATTGAGAATGATTAAAACATAATGTCATATATATATAAGGAAAGCTATAATCAGATAAGCAGATGAATCCAAAGTTTTCCATAACTGATCAAATTAAATAATTGATTAGTGTTATTGATTCGAATAGATAGAGTGACAGCCCTAGTTTTACTATTAAAGACATGGTTTTGTAAAGAAAAACTGTGAATTGCAAATATTCCCTTTAAAAAAAAAATCAATCATTATTTAGTTAAGAGGCTAACTACCAATTAATTACTACTTAATCAATAATTTGGAAAATACTTTTTCATAAGGTTAGATGAATTTTGAAATCGTTTTCATATTCTCCAAAATGAACTACTTCTTGGTTATGAGATAAAAAATGAGAGCTCTCGCTCTCCCTTCTCTCTGGCAGCTAACCTTAGGGTTTTGCCGTTCGATTTCTTTGACCTGCGACCGATTTCGTGGAGCCTAGTGGTCGAGTCTTCTAGACTCGAGCATCTTCCCCTTTCAACCAGTCGGTTGTTGCACCTTCACCCCTTCATCTTTTTGTCCGGTCTCAATTCCCACGGGTTTGGCCCGTGTTCACGCCGCTTTCCGCTTTTGGGAGGGAGATGGGTGGCGGTGTTGTGGTTTGGGGGACCCAAACCAGATCTGGGATCCAGGCCCTATTGTCTGGTGGCGGTTGGTTGCTGTGCATCGATCGCTTGGATGTAAGAGTTCGTCTTTGCTTCAAGCGGTGTCAAGGATGCAGGGTCCCCAGGTCAAGGTGCTACGGCTGACGATGGTGCCATGTCCTCCCAGCGAAGGGTCTTCCGATCTATGGCTCGGCAGAATAGGACGAGGTGTGCAAGGGCTGATTGAGGTTGGTGGTGGCGGCGCTGTGGGTTCTTCCACTGGCGACTTTTGACGACTGCAGTGGGAACGCAGACGTTTGGGTGTCCAGAGAAGGTCTGATAGGGTGCCCATGTACTTGGGTGTCCAAATCAGTTTCAGGTGGGCTTGGGCTTTTGTCAAGTTTGCTTTGGCAGATTTGATTTTGGGCTTGGGCCGGATTTGGATCCTTATTTGGGACCTGAGTCGCATTCAAATCCGGATCTTGGATCTGAGACAGCTGCTCATATTGATCTGGTATTGGTTCTGGTTCTTAGGAGTTTGTTTGCTAATTTTCGAGTTTTTGACACTCTCGGTTACTTTCAGACTCCTGGTAAGTGATTCACCTCTCCTAGGTGATCATATCATCGGTTACGGTTACGGTTACAATTACTTTTACACTGCTCTGGTGACATATGCAATGCAGCGATGTCATTCGGTATCAAGTCACATCCTGGTTACCTTCCATTCTAGATGCGTATGTCCATCTTGTTATCTTTTATTGTTTTTTCTTTATTATAGATGCGTTTGTGCATCTTGTTATGATTTTTTGTTTTCTTTTGATGTTTATACATTGCTCCATATAGGGCTGGGCTCGAGTCGGGTCGGGCCCGAAAATTAGTGAGACCGAGACCGAACCCGAAAATGTCGGTTCGGGCCGGTTCGGTCTTTTTGTAAACTGAAAACCGACAGAAACCGAACCCATTCGGGCCGGTTCGGTTTTCGGGCTTTTTCGGGCCCAAACATTTATTTTCAGTTTTCCACCGAAAAACAAAAACGAAACATTTTATTTTCCTTTTCTAATGCCCAACACCACATCATTGTATATGTTACATGTGATCAAGATAAAGATTTCATTTAGCTACAAAATCAAAGGCCACCAGCAGCCACGGGGCCCCTGGATAGGTCTCTTTCTGGCAACCTAATTTAAGGTGTGTCACTGTGTTGTAATATATAAATTGTAAAGTATCACAAGAATATAACTATCTTAATGGAAACTACAAGGGAACCTTTCTAGGTTGTACATTGGAACGTTTTATAAGTCATCCTGCAAAGAAAAGAGAAAGGAAAACTTATGTAAGGAAAACTTTCGGGTCGGTTCGGGCTTTCGGGCCCTGAAAATATGGAACCCGAGATCGAACCGATTACATGAATTCGGGTCGGGCTTTAGACCGAACCGAAAATTTCTATTCTAAAACCGAACCGAATCGGGCTTTTTTCCTCGGTTCGGGTCGGGTCCTCGACACGAAAATTACCACAAATCTCGTCTATCTTATCCTCGATCTATCATCTAAGTATATACTTTTTTCACAACATATTGTCTTGATCAATCCCGGCCATAATCTCATTTTCCATTGTCATACCTTAGAGTAACCATATCCTACTGGATATTTTCCTTGTAGACCCTAGCTTTAGCTAGAAGTCCAAATCGCCAAATCTTTTGGAGTGATGGCACAATATTCTGGTGCAAATCCATATTTTCCTTTCATGGGATCCTAAATATTCCATCATATATATATATTTAGTCGAGGACCAATCCCATGAAATTCGATACATGTCGCAAGTATGGTATCAGGTTACTGGATCCTACAAGCAATTTTTGCTATGATTGTTCTTCAAATCTGCACATTGAGATGTCCTCCAATAGAAAGAGACAAGTCCTTCTATGGTATTGGTAATTTGGTATACTAAAATTTTTCACTATTAGAATTACCTTTTAGACTCAACAACGGAAAATTCAAATACACTTATACTTCAAAATTGTATAAAACTTTCGGAAAGATAGATTTATTCACAGAAGGGTTGTGAAACAAGGAAATCTATATGCACATTTCATAGATTGGCATGGATGATGAAGCCTCCATGCCTTCTTGCCCTAACCCTAGCTAGCTAGTCAGTGCAGCACCATTCAAACAAAAACAAAAATAGCAGTAACATAGGTTGTCTTAGTGGGGTGCACGAAGGGGTAAAACTACCGAGGACAATCACCCAAAAACTTGTAAGCCCCCTTTGATTGGTGGGAGAGCCTGAGAAAAGCCACCATATTTAGTCTCCTAGACAGAAAGAGAGTCTTAGATCAGACTCTGTTGTTTTAGACACCGAAAAAATCACAGAGAGGAGAAAAGAGAAAAAACGAAAGCAAACCCTAGCTAGCTTTTGGTTTGAGTTGACAGGCACAGCAATAGGGATAGGGGGTGGTGCACTCACCACCCACGCGCTTGTTAGCAAGGTGGGACATCTATCATGCGCTCGCGTTTTTCTCGTCTGCCCTACCTTTATCTTTCTTCATGCCCTTTCTATCATTGTTCTTGAAATGTTAAAAAAATTCTTATTTTCTTTTTTCAAATTATGTTCTTGTGGAGAATCATCCCTTTTCTTTTTAGGGTACAAAAAAGAAAAGGGCAGCAGTTAAATCAGGTACCCTTCCGTGCACAACCGCAGGCCGTCATTGTAGGGCAAATGTCCCTCGATGAGACGATAGATTTTCCGAAATGCCCTTGTGATCTTGTCTTATAGTGATGGGGAAGCAAAGTTCAAGGGTGAAATGGGAAGATCGGAGAGATATGTGAATGATCTTTGGAGAGGGAGATAAGATATGTAAGTTGAGTGAGGGGAAGAAAGAGTTGTGATCATGATACTTTCATTTGCGTTTGGTTTTGAGGGGAAAAAAGTGTCGTCCAAAGAATCAAACTTGAGGTGGAAAGTTTCTTTAGGCTTGGTAATTTGGTCTTTACGTAATTTGGTTGTATACGTTGCTTAGTATGCATGCGTATAGGTAAAGAATAAATTAACCTCATACCCCACCCATTCACCACCAAAATTGGTGATCAGACTCCTAGATATATAGAGCTATTTTATTCAAACAATAAAAAGAATATGTAGAGCTATCGCTGTCCAAACTATAGCGGTCAAAAGAGCTCAAAGGAATCATATAGGTATAATGGCCCAATTTCTATCTTTGGATCGGAAAAAAGAATCTTATAAATAGGCTGATCTAACAAAATTAGTATCTCTGTCATAAAAACAAAAAGGGTGCAGCTATTATTAAAAGATTATTTTATCCAAATGTAAAATGACTGATAAGTACACTAATTTTGTAAAATCAAAATTTGGAAGGAAAATTAAATGCATAACCAATTAATTCAAAGACTACTTAAGTTTTCATTAGATAACATTAATCTTTATCTTTTCCATCCAAATTTGAATTTATTAATTTTTTTTTATAAAATTTTTTTGTTGCCTTCTCAACGTAATCCGTGATTCAATTCACAAAATTATTAGTGTTAACTTCATCATCTTTGTAATACCCTTTGTAAAACACACAAAAAAAAAATTAATCAATCTCTTCTTCATTACTCATAGTTGTTAACTTACTATAAAAAATGTTTCTATTGGGACCTCCAAATTTGCTCACTTTACCTTACTCTATTTTAAATTTTTAAATAACATATATAACCTACTATAACATGACTACTCAAGACAATAATTATAGCAAAAAAATATTATATTTATTTTCTCTAGACTTTTCAATTCAATAACATTAGATTGTATTCTTTATTATTTTCCTTATCTATTTTCATTTTCCAATTTCACTATACTCATTAAAGTATTCATATATATTTAATAAGAATTAAAACTATGATTAAGATCATGTGAAATAAAAATGTATAATATACATATTGAACTCATATTGGTGAGGGAAAACAAAATAAATCACATTATGACCTAAATCTAAGTCTATCCATTATATTTGTAAAAAACAAAAAATGAGCTAGCAATTTAAAAAAACTAAATAAATATTTAAATAATTAATCATGAGATACAGAAAATAGAGAAAATAAAATAAACATTAAGAAAAACTTTTCTTTTTTTTGCACAGCTAAAACATTAAAAAAAAAAAACCACAGAAAAGTTCATGTTATTTTCTTGTTGATTAGAAATTAATTTTTGAAACTCAATACCTTGTGTTTGATTTTCTTTTATTGAAAAAGAGATTTATGTTATCTGATTAAGGAATAGATATGTAATTAAGATTTTTTTAAAGAATGTAATTAAGATTTATAGAGTAATTAAATCATTGAAATGACTAAGTGTTTTTATTTTAAGGATAATAGTTTGTTTGTAAATTATATGAATGAGGTTATTTAAGGAACTTTAGTGAGGTTTAGTGAGTAAATTTAGTACTTGCAAAGTTGATAGGAGGTGTAAAAAGCATAGGAGGTCAAGTGAGTAAATTTATAGGTTCCAATAAAAAAACTCAATCTTTTAACATGGATTAAATTAGATAAACATTGAAACTAAAAGAAAAAAAAATTAAGAAAATGGAAGTAAATCAGATTATGATTTTATTAGGAAACTTTAATAATTGGTATAAATTAAATGAGAGATTTTCATTAAAAAAATATTCTTTAATTGGATGTGTCATATAGAGATTTTTCTGGAAAGAGAAATAGGTTATACAAGTAAATATAATAATTGAAATTAAAATGTAGGGTGTAATAAGCAAGTAAGATGACCAAAAAATATGATAGGGTGACAATAACTGCATCCAAACAAAAAAATAAAATTAGTATCTCAAAACACATGCATTTATTCAAAAAAAAAGAAACACATGCATAACATTATGAAAAAAATAAAATGAGAAACTTTGGTATGATTCGAGAAAACATGAAGATGCTAGAAGAGTCAAATATTATCATTTATGATGGGTCTAATTCATTCAATCCGAATACAGAATAGAAAATTATAAGCAACCCTTTAAAAAAAAAGTAGATATATACATACATATATATATATATATATATAATTTAAAGAGTCTAAATCAAGTGTCAGGGGTCAACTTTCACGTTTAGAATGCTGAATTGAGGCAACTTTGACCAATCAAATGCAGTTTCTCTATACAATGTACAATACAAGTACAATTGGAATAAATGACATACTGGTCTTGGGGTTCCAACCATGCATCATCCACCTTCATACTCCAAATCACCAAAGAAAAAGAAATGGAGCAGAGGCGGAAGAACAATCACAAGACAAGAAAAGATTGAGGGGTCTAAACCTGTCTAATGACCTTGTTGACCACTCAATCCACTCAACTTTAGACCCAACACCCTCAATTCTCAGGTGTAGGGAGAGAGGAGAGAGCAGAGAGCATTTGTTGCGCAACACGGACGAATGCGAATCCACTATTAGTTCGAAGGCACTGATAATGCCTCCACCTTTACCAGCTGTACAGCGAACGGTGTTATTAGCAGTAGACCACTCGATCACTTTGATTAGGTAGATTGTTGTGTCACTTTTCCGATGAGAGACTTTTTAACTCTTTCCGCGTTCTTGGCATATATCGGCCACACAACTCCATCAGCATTCGGATATAAGGCTCATCACTTCGATTTTTGTTTCTGCAACATCTATTACAAGCTTTTTGGTCAGTGGAACAGTGCATTTCAAAGTACATCCATAATAATCAATACATTATTATCCATTCCCATTTCCCAATCCCACCACTATAGAACAAGATCCTTCCACTAAGTAACATCATCTGCTAATTAAATGGTTGGGACAAAAGCTAATCCTCTTCATGTTCCTGCAACAGCTGACATAATTTGACCCAAGTGCACCATTATATATACAGATTACTTATGCAGGGCAGGCTAGTTTTTCTCAGGACAACTTGTCCTCTACTGGAAAATATAGTAAACACCAAACAGGTTATTTGATTTTAATAATGTAGATTGATTGATCAAGAAATTAAAATAATGCAGATTGATAATAATTGAATCTCAGTTTGCACTTCTTGGAGAATATATGCTTAAACCTTTGTAGTCGTACAGCTTACTGAAGAAGAGGACAATAAATTTCTTGTCCGATCCCACTTTAATTGTCAATCTGCATACTAATTAACCTCAGCCTTCATAACCTGCCCTTTTACACGTTTTTACTCCAGTAAAGAAAAGTGGTGAATTGCATTATTACATGAGTAAGTACTATAAACAATGACTAGAAGTTTCAAGTCATTTTTGAAACAGACACTCTATTGGTGTCTTTTACCTGCCTAACTCTTCAGAACAAAGCTCACCCAATCACACTGGATGTTCATGTAAAAGAAGACTACGAAATTTCGAGAAAAACTAATACTTAAATATATAAGAAGAAAACCAAATTTGTGCAATCTCTTATTATTAAACTAGGCTAGGTACACTGGAATTTGAGACATTCTTTGATGATTACTTGTGTAGGTTTCTCCACCATGAAATAGCAGAAGATGATCGACTAGTGCCTAAAAACTGCCGCAGATGGCAGGCTTGCTACCAATCAAAGTAAATAGTATCAAGTAAACTAATGATCAGCTAATATTTTGAAGGGTTAAGTGTTTGATGAGTCATCAACTCCTTAATTATAATAAACCTGTTACGTATAAAGGGGCTTCCGTTTCTGAACCTGTTCAATTCTTTTCATTCCTTACGTCACAATGCCTTATTGGATAACAAGCATCAATCCTCATAGACTTGACAACGGCACACCAAATTTAAGATTGACTTCATGCACCCATTTTCTCTGCACTGTATTATTTTGCTTAAACATTCCCCAGTAAAATAATTGTACTCCCCATAATCTGAACTCTGTCTCTCTCTCTCTGATGTAAGCAGAGATTTGATCTGGAAAATGATTATCCACAGACACTACTAATTTCCCATGTTACAACTTACATGTATATATGCATACAAGCATCATCATGCATATATGGATGTAGTAGTAGTCAGTAAAGTATGAATGAACACATGCATAAGAGAACCCTCTTGCATATACATTCGTTCATGTCATCATATGTGAATGTGATGCTGCATGATATAAAAGACCAATCAACTGAAGCTTAAGGCACTTTGTCACACTTCTCATCCTATAAAAGACCTCCTCTCCTAGAGCCTCACTCCCCCTTCTAAATTAAACCAACAGATTTAAGTACTACACCCAATTTCATCACCACCAAGACCTTGAGTTCAATTTTTCTTCCACTAAAAGTTTCAAGAAGGCAGCCATGCAGCCTGATGAGGCTACAGGGCTTCATTACCTAGTCCCTTCCGGTTCATTATCATCTCCCTACCCACCTCATTTTAGCATGATGAGTACTACTACTCAGAGCAACCCAGCCAGTGCTTTTCAATTCAACCGATTTTCCGCTACTCCATTATACAATAATTACCAATTTCCTTCCCACTTAGTTCCTCAAGAAGTTAATAACAATAATAATCCCCAGCAACCATGTTCCTTCAGCAGTAACTCAACCTCTGACGAAGCTGATGAGCAGCAACTAAGTCTCATCAATGAGAGGAAACAGAGACGAATGATATCCAATAGAGAATCTGCACGTAGATCGCGTATGCGCAAGCAGAAGCACCTGGATGAGCTCTGGTCACAGGTGGTTTGGCTCAGAAATGAGAATCACCAACTTGTGGATAAGCTGAATCATGTGTCGGAGTCCCATGACAGAGTTCTGCAAGAGAATGCTCAGCTCAAAGAGGAGGCTTCTGAACTCCGCCAAATGCTGAGTGACCTGCAGCTGCATAGTCCTAATTCTAACTATCATCCATCCTTGAGAGACCAGCTGGAGGTCGATGTTCCCTGCAACACAGCTTATCTGAGAGCAGAGTCCTCAAACCAGCCCATCACAACAAGTTCGATGGATTTGCTAGGCTAAATAATTAAGATCGATTGATCGATGGAGGAGAGAGAGTTTTTATCATTTTCCATCCATGGTGGTTCACTTCTGTTTGTGTAGAAGTGAACCAGCCTCTCTGTGAGATCCAATTAGAAATTTGAGGATTTTCATTGAATCCTTGCTCAATAAAATTGGCATTCTCTTTGTTAGATTCTTATCTATTTATGTTTAGTATCAAAATTCCTAAGTCATGCATCCTTCACAGAAAGGTACTACCACCATTCATGGCAACAACCATCTCAGATATCCAGCAGAGTCAAAACAATGATCCGTACAGAAAAACTATCTAAGAAAACTTCCATAGAATCAGATGAAAAAATAAAAGCAATTACGAGATTACCGGAACGTTACTAAAAGAGAAATCCAGCAAGCATGATGTTTGAAAAAAATAAGATTAC
>LYNE01001233.1:27183-58366 GCA_001662545.1 Rosa x damascena
AAAAAAAAAAAAAAAAACAGGAATGAGTGGCTATAATCGCAATATTGCAATGGGTGGAGCAATGAGTGGCAATGGGTGGAGAAGAGTTGGACATGACACAGAAATAAAGGTGGTGAAAATGGGTGTTGGGTTCGTCATATTAAAATTACTATAATTAGAAAAACATATTGAAAAGCATAAAGTTCTACAGTACATACCGGTATGTAATACCTACATTTACAAATGTGACAACAAATTTGTTGTTATTGTGGTAACGTGAGTTCTATTCTATGTAATCTTAGTTCTTTTAATGATAATTACACTTACAACTTTGTTACATATTTTTGAACAAGTTATTGTTAATTATGTATTTTTGGTTTTATTATATGTTATATGTAAATAGTGCAAACGAATGTGATAACTTTGTTCTCAATGTTGTAACTTTTTATTCATATAAATTATAATTTTTGTTCAAATATATATAAAATTAGTGTATGATAAACATCACAGTATCATAGCTTGAAAATCTATCCACTAACATATCAATCCAAGAACTGTTTGTAGCTTTTAGTGAGTTTGGCTTGACTAAATATGACACGGTTTGGTTTATTTCTTGTTTTGTAAATTGTTTTCTTGATTTTGCTACTGAGCAAATACTGCATCACTCTGTTTCCTACAAGGCATGCCTAGGAAGATCTTCAAACGTAAGAGCCTTGATATTTTATTTAAATATTTCCAATGATCATTATTAGTTCCTTATCCAAACCCTTCTAATTGGGTCGATAGAGGAAAAAATTATGTTCAACATTTATGCGCTTTATAGACTTCTGAATTCTGATACAGAATATATATTCCCCACGCAATTGAACCTGACTTTAACTCAAGCTCAGAGGCACAATATTCCAACAAGACCTCATCAGATGTATCGTATCAAGATTTACTCGGTTTCTAGACAACTTTTTCAATTTTGTAAGTCAAAGTTCTTAACTTTTGTTAGCTTAATATGTTATACATCAGCTGACTCCCATTATAATCAGCATACCATGAGACAATATTTTAAACGAGAGTACCCTGTACTGCAAACACTGCATAATTAACAACTTTCTGAAAGAAATGACTCAAAGTTGAGTAGTTACTTACAGGAACATGTTCCTCTCAACTTGAATTATGCAGCATCAGCAGCGAACACAACACCTGCAAATGAACATGGTTGGACAGAGGTGTAGAGTCTGACAGAGCTGCATCAAATCAACATATTGGATCATTTTTTGGTTTTGTTGATGAACGATAGTTACTATCCATCTTCATTCATCACAGTCCACCTTATTATGAAAATTTAAATGAAACATAGTATTGTTCATTGCTAAATAGCTGTCTATGAGTCTGAGATGTAGGACACAACTGCACAATTTTATTCAGATAAATCATGAAATAGTATTTGAGTATGCATTAATAGTTCTACAGGAAAGCTGCAAATATGAACTGTACAGTCTACAACTGGAAAAACCAGGACCTGAGACCTCCAAAACTGAATCAAGAATCCACCTTCAAGGCTTCAACTGATGAGTAATTCTATCTGATTCTTAAACTGTCTCCGTTTTGGCACTTTGATATTATAATGCCATCACCAGTAGTCATTGCAAGAACATGTCCCATCCTTGAACTGATGAAACCGATTTGAATCCCTTACCACTATTTCTCTTCCCGTGGCTTTTGAAATATACTTAAGTGCAGTGTGACAATCTCCACAAACACGGAGATTCTTGAATACTCTTATGGGTTTCGATTTCGATGTGCTTATAAGACCAAATGCCACTGCTAATTTCTCACTGTGCTGAAACAAATAATATTCCTTTTGCTCCTCTTCCACCTCATGAAGTACAAAATCTGTATCGGGGACATAACCCAATTTCTTTATCTTTGAACCCAATTGGTCCAGTTCATCATAAATGTCCCGTGCTTTTGGGTGCGAAGTATCTCCAACATGGAACTTGTGCATCTTATTCTTCACCTCTATCCAGCTAGAACCTGCTTCTTTGACCAAAGCTTTCTCTTTCATATTTTTTCTTATATTTGCTACTTCTTCCCACTGACCCGTGGAAGCATACAAATTTGATAGTAAGCTATATGCCGCTGAATCATGTGGGTTCTGCTTAATAATCATCTTTGCCGCATGTTTCCCAAGCTCAATGTCACCATGCACTCGGCATGCTCCAAGAAATGTTCGCCAGATTAGTGCATCAGCTTCAAAAGGCATTGAGTTAATAAACTCAATGGCTTCTACAAGGGATCCTGAGCGGCCCAATAAATCAACCATACATGCATAGTGTTCCATTTTTGGGACAATACCATGTTGTTGGTGCATTTCCTTCAAGTGTTTCCACCCCTCAGAAATCAAACCGGCATGGCTACATGCTGATAAAACAGCAATATATGTGATCTCATTCGGTTTTAACCCAGCCTCAAGCATTTGGTTAAACAGTCCCACAGCTCTAGCTGCATAACCATGTTTTGCAAAACCTGTGATCATTGAAGTCCATGATATAACATTCCAATCTTCCATCTCATTAAACACTAGAAAAGCAGCATCTATGTTTCCACACCTGGAATACATAGAAACCAAGGCATTGCAAATGCCTTGGTTTGACTCAAATCCTGATTTTATAATCCGGGAATGTATTTGCTCGCCCTTATCAACTGCACAAAGGCTGGCAGCTCCGCTCAAGAGACTAGCAAATGTGAAAGCACTAGCCCCAAGTCCGGTATTCTCAACTTCATGGAGAAGTCCAAAGGCTTCTTCTGTGTCTAGATGCTTGGCATATGCATCAACGATTGTATTATAAGATATCAAATTCTTCTCATACAGAAGATCAAAAGCTTTCCGCGCATCTTCCACCTGGCCAGACTTTGCATACATGCTAATAAGTGAATTCCCCACACAATTAACCGATGCAAGACCAAGTTTCACTGCAAGGGAGTGAACTTGCTCTCCCTTACGCAGATCAGAAAGGTTTGCACAAGCCTTCAGAATGCTAGCAAACGTGAAATGATTCGGCGAAACATGACCACACGAGATCATTTCAACAAATAGCTTGACAGCTTCCTCATTGCCCCCTCCACTCTGCACATATCCAGTGATAACAGCAGTCCAAGACATAACACTGTGCTCTCGCATCCGATCAAACACCTTCCTCGAATCACTCATCGACCCACCACCTCCACACTTGGCATACATGTCCACCAAACAACACCCAACGCAGTGATCCAAACCCAACCGAGACCGTACAGCCCACGAATGCAACTGCTGCCCCAACGCCAACGACCCCAACCTTGTACAAGCCGATACAACACCACTTATCGTAAACTGGTCCGGCATTAGCCCATTTGACAACATATCCATATACAACTCAACCGCCTTTCTCGGATCACCCATCTGCGCAAACCTGGTGATCATCAAGCTCCAAGTCACCAAATCCGTCTCAGCCATTTTCTCAAACACCTTATATGCATCCCTTAAGTCCCCACCACCTTTAGCAAACATATCAATCAACGAAGACCCAACACACACATCCGACTCGAGATACCCAGTTTTAATCACCGACCCGAAAACCACCTTCCCAATCCCAACATGCTCCGAATTCGAACACGCCCGAACAACCGACGCAAAGCAAAACTCGTTCGGGTAAAACCCCTCCTCAAGCATATCAACAAACGCCGAAACCGCCTCCAACGACATGCCGTTGTTCGCGAAACACGACACCATCGCACTCCAAGACACCAAATTTCTCTTCTCTCCCATAGTTTGAAAGATCGATCGCGCCTTTTCAAAGTCTCCCGATTTCGAGTAGAGGCTAATCAAGGAGTTGAGAATGACGGAGTCGGGGTCGAGTTGGGACTGAGTCAGCCGCGCGTGGACGAGCTTCCCGAGGTGGAAGTTGCGGGAGCGGAGGCAGGACTTGAGGAGGAGGGAGTAGGTGGGGAGGTCAGAGTGGGAGCCGCGGAGGGCCATGAGATCGAGGGTGGAGATTGCGTTGCGGAGATGGCCGACATTGATTTGGGTGATCAGACGGCGGTGGAGAGGCTCAAAGTTTGGGTCTTGGTGATGTCGGAGAGAAAAAGAAGAAGAGGGCGGAGGGAATTTGGCGGGAGCAGGAAGCGAGAGGCTTGGAATCAGCATTTCTGTTATCTCCAACGGCTAGCCTCCTCCCCCAATTTTCATTTTACTTATTATTATTATTTTTTTATCAAATATTTATTTATGTTTTTTTTATTTATTTAAAAAATCAAAGTCAAAGCTTCTTGACCCAGGAGAAAAATATTAAGGTTATATTGATCCTTATTTCTAGGGCTGTGTTTGCCTACTTGCAGAAAATTTTGGCGAGATTTTGAAAGCAATTCTGTTATAAGGGATACAGTGGGTGTGTGTGTGTGTGTGTATATATATATATATATATATTTTCCAAAGACAATGAACTTTCAATAATCCCATCAAGAAAGGGTAATGATGAAAGGTCACTATTGAGAGGAACTGCACTTACTCGTCTAGTGATAGCAAATGAAAAGTAGATAATAGCCTCAAGTCCTAAATATTATAATTATTGCATACAGAATATCTATGTGTTTTTTAGAATGAGCCACAATGGCTATTCAATGTATTTATAGCTGATGAAAATATTCTAATTGGGTAATTAATGTAATTTTCTTTTCTAAAAGAAAATTATATTAAGATTGTAGGAGTCCAACGCACTTTGAATACAAAATGACTATTATGCTCTAAATTCACACGGTACACTCTATTTGTTAAGAATCATTAAAATAGATATTATCCATGTATATTTAATTTACTCTTGAGTGATATGTATAAGAATTGAGTTGCATTGTTTATAAGAAAGTCATTTTTATGACATTTCCACATGTTTATTGGAGAATTTCTTTTGAGTGTGTTTTGAGGAAGCACTTAAACGAGTGACTTCACACAAATTTATAGGTGTAACACATGTATATATACTTCACACAAAGTGATTCTGGCACAGAACTTCCTCAAGAGATTCATCACTTACCTAAAGGGAGGCTTAAAACACTATTGAGCAAAAGCACTTCCCATAAAAACAGAGCCGAACACACCCTAAAAAACACTCATGGACTAACCAAACTTGGTTTATGGTCTATGGTCCCCATTTGGCCATTTCCCATCGAATTTCCAACATCTCAGAGTCACACTCCAACACCCATTATCATATTACTTCCTTCCGATTTCCTAAAGAAAAACAATCAACACCGACACGCATTTGATCTCTTTCTCACTCTTTAGCTTTGATCTCTTCCACGCTCACATGGTCACACCCAGACCCAGCTGAGATCTCTCACACATTCACACACTTGCTTCCACTACTGCTTCTTCTTCTTTCCAAGAAAAAGAGTTGAACAAAATATTATATCATTCTCAGATAAACAGCTCTCCGATCTGACCTCAAGCTCAGAAAACGTCGTCGTTCTCCTCCAATGGCGGTGGCCGTGCGAGGAAGCAGAGCAGGATCCGGTTTCGGCGGGTTCAGCCTCCGGAGCTTCTTCTCGTATCGAATCTTTGTATCGGCTATGTTCTCTCTTCTCTTCATTGCTACCATCTCTGTGCTCCTCACCACCAATCCCTCAACTCCTCACCGTGACTCTGTAAGTACTCTAATCCATATTTTCACTCCATTAGTTTTGTGATTAATCTAGACCCAGATTGAAAATTTGAAACTTGAGCATAACCCAGATGTCAACTTCACTCATTAGGCACAACCCACATTCTATTTGAACCCAAATCTATGATTTAAGCAATACCCAAATCTCATAATGCAAAACCCACATGCTAATTTTTAGAGTTAGAGTGAGTTTGGGTTATAAATATATGATCTTGATGTATAATGCAGGCAATCCCAAATTCTAGTTTTCACATTTGAAGTCACATCTTAGATTTAAGCAAAACCCAAATCTTGGAATGCAAAACCCACATGCCAGTTTTTGCAGTTAGGAGTTATAAATTTATGATCTTGATGTATAGTGCAGGCACTTCAACTAATTATGCACAACCCACATTCTATTTTTCACCTTTGTACCCAAATCGTAGATTTATGCAATACCCAAATCGTAGATGCAAAACCCACATGCGAATTTTTGCAATTAGATAGAGTTTGAGTTATAAATTTATGATCTTGATTTCTTATGCAGGCACTTCCAACTACTGGAAACGCGTACATGCGTAGAACGTTTCTAGCTTTAAATTCTGACCCACTGAAAACCAGATTAGATTTGATATACAAGCAAGCAAATGATCATGTCACTCTTGTTAATGCGTATGCGGCTTATGCCAGGAAGCTTAAGCTTGAGATATCTAGGCAAATGAGAATGTTTGATGATTTGGCATCCAATTTCTCTGATCTTCAAAAGAAACCGAGTTACCGGACTAGTTTGTTTGAATCAGATGGTCCCGTGGATGAGGATGTTTTGAGGCAGTTTGAGAAGGAGGTGAAGGATAAGGTTAAAACTGCCCGGTTAATGATCACAGAGTCAAAGGAGAACTATGATAATCAGCTCAAGATTCAGAAGCTGAAGGATACGATTTTTGCTGTTAATGAGTTGCTTATAAAGGCAAAGAAGAACGGGGCATTTGCAAGCTCGATTGCAGCAAGGTCGATTCCAAAAAGTTTGCATTGTTTGGCCATGAGGCTTGTTGAAGAGAGAATTTCACATCCGGAGAAGTATAAGGAGGAGGAACCAAGCCCCGAGTTTGAGGACCCAACTTTGTACCATTATGCAATTTTTTCAGATAACGTGATTGCTGTCTCGGTGGTGATCCGATCTGTGGTGAATAATGCAATTGAACCGTGGAGACATGTTTTCCATGTTGTTACAGATAGGATGAATCTTGCACCAATGAAGGTTTGGTTTAAGATGAGACCAGTGGAACGGGGTGCGTATGTGGAGGTGAAGGCAATAGAAGATTTTACTTTCTTGAATTCCTCATATGTGCCAAGTTTGCAGGGGCTTGGTACCAAGGAGACATCTAAAAGGAATAGGAACCCATACTCGTCACTATTGCATGAGCTTCGGTTTTATATGCCAGAAATGTATCCAAAACTAAATAAGATTCTCTTTTTGGATGATGATGTTGTGGTTCAAAAAGACTTGACAGGATTGTGGAATATTGATTTGGATGGTAAGGTGAATGGAGCAGTTGAGACCTGCTTTGGGTCCTTCCGTCGATATGCTCAGTACTTGAACTTTTCACACCCTCATATTAGAGAGAGGTTCAATCCCCGGTCTTGTGCTTGGGCATATGGAATGAATATATTTGATCTTGACGCTTGGAGGCAGGAGGGATGCACAGAGCAATACCATAGCTGGCAGAACTTGGTAAGTGTACAATTTCCCTAAACAATGTGTGATTTTCACTTGGAAATTTTTAACGAATGGCACCATTTATAGTTGAACAATGTATTCGAGCTGTTATATAACTGTGCATATATGTGTGAGTATTCATTTTCTTCTCCCTGTTTTTGCAGAATGAGAACCAGACTCTGTATAAGTCAGGGACTAGTGCAGCGGGGCTGATTACCTTCTACTCGACTACAAAGTCTCTGGACAAATCTTGGCACGTGCTCGGGCTGGGGTACAACCCCAGTATCAGCATGGATGAGATTAACAATGCGGCAGTCATTCATTACAATGGACATATGAAACCTTGGCTGGACATTGCTATGAACCAGTACAAGAATCTCTGGACAAAATATATGGACAATGGTATGGAATTTGTTCAGATGTGCAATTTTGGATTATAGACTGATACAACCATAAACTCTACTGCTTCACCTCAACCATAAGCGAGCGGCAGCTAAGCTATATATCATCTACCTCTCTTTACTTATCTAGACACAAGTTTTGGAATCCCTCCTTGGTTGCTGCAACCGTCAGAGCGAAGCTCGGTGAAATTATGTGTTTCTTCTTTTGGAAAGGGCCATCTCATGGCATCTCTTTAATGTTGTATGTGTTATTCATATGAGTCATGAGTTGTAAGAACAGACAGTGATATTGGGAATGTACACTTAGCAATGATTCTTTGCAGTATATGTGATTCACAGATAGATTCAGACTAGAAGATGGTTTCCAATTTCAGTTCCTTTCCGTCCAAGCAAATCCTATTATTCAAAGTAATCTCTGGTGATTCTAGATTTCCTAATTGGCTGATAATGCTTACACCTTGATGACATAATATTGACATTGAATATACTCCACATTGCACAGGCCAGATGCATGCATTACTAAAGAAACAATTTCATATAAAATTCAAATCTTTTTGTACACCCAAAAAGAATCTTTACCATAAGATTAAATAATGTATCACATGTTATGCTGCATATCATTTGATTAATCTGATTCCACTTACTATAACATGTGATATAATCGGATTAATCAAATTCAAAGTTGTATGGCTAGGTATAGTAAAATGTTTGCTGGGTGGAAATAAAAGTATAAAACCATCATAGTTTTTGTGATATTTATTCATAGAAGTCGCACACAGCTACTTGTTTTAGCAGCATAGATCTTCTATTTGTGAGTTGGAGGTCTCGACTCAATAACGGTAAAAAAACGAAAAATCAGATCAATCAAACGAATTCCATCCATTTTTTCTTTCATCAAAAAGAAATTTTATATTAAGAAACAAACTGTAATGAAATGAAACGAGATACTAATTTTTGGCTTTATACAAAGTTCAAATCCTGTTTGGCTTAGAATTAATTTGAGTATATTCTTCATAAATGAAAAGATCTTTACCAAACAACTGTGGGTAAAAATTCATCAGTAGCCTTTCCGAAGAAAAAAAAACTTCATCAGGAGTCGTCAACCTTACGGTAAGTAGGTTTTCACATTCCACCTAACCCATCTTCAACGACGGCTTGTCCACCTCACCTACCAAAGCAGGGGCCAATTTTGACTCCACACTTTAAAGCATCCCAACAACGACATAAACCTTTCCTCCGTTAAAAGGTGAACAATTTCATTCTTGCTTCTTATTTTCTTCCTCACAATTACTAATCATTGTTCTCCGCCAAACCCAGATCTTTGATTTTTATTTTTTCTGGGTGTTGCTCATTTTCAAGGTTTGCATTCTTTCACTTTCTGGGTTTTGATCAAAATTGTCTCTTGTTGCCTGCTATGTAGTTGTTGACTGTGGTTAAAGATTGTAGCTTTTTCAACTTTTCGATTGGTTTTCTATGATTATATTGGAAATGAAGCATAGTGTTGCTGTTTGTTGGTTTTGCGTGATTTGGAATTGCTGATCTAGGTTTGCTTCATTTTGTATTATTGGCCTATATGCATCACTCAATTCTAGCTTTGTGTATCTGTATCTGGTTTCATATGATCTGTGCTGTTTTGAATTTTTCAGATTGGTTAGATCATGCTGTTTAGTTCCTTCACTTATTGTGGTTGATGAGTTTGAGATTTGGGATGCTGTCCTTCTATGTCAGTTATTTGTTCTTTTAATAACTATGAACGATTGAATTTGGTAAAAATGATTAGAGAGTTAGTGAGTCTCTCGATTGATCTGGTTAGCTTTACTGGAGATGATCTAGTTGGTTACTTTTACTATTGTCGGGCAATGAGTGACTCCGATTTCGCGTCTGTTGACTTGATTGTAGCAATACGACAGTAAAAGTGAGGGCTTTCATAAATTCATTTTGGAGAATCATTGCTGTTTTGGGATTTTTATTTTATTTTAGTGTCAGGTCATCGGGATCACATGTCTTTAATGAGTAAGGTTGTTTGTGGTTTTCAATACAATTGTAAAAGCTGGTATCTAGGTACAAGAAACTATTCGTCATTGAACATGATTCAAAATGAGATTTGCATGTTGGGATTGGTTCCCTCAGAAATCATGTTGGCGAGCGATTGTCCTATAGATTGGAGTAGTAAATTTCATAAAATGGTGCTGCTATTTTTATTGTTGTTTTGAACCAAGGATTCTCAGATCTTTACACATATTTTGTCTTTGCCAATATATGGACCCAATCTCACACTCTCACTAATAATTCCAAAATGTTTAACAGAGTAAAAAATGGCTGCACCACCAAACCCTACAAGAATTGGCCTTGCTGGTTTGGCTGTCATGGGCCAAAATTTGGCCCTCAATATTGCAGAGAAAGGCTTCCCCATTTCCGTGTACAATAGAACTGCCTCCAAAGTTGATGAGACTGTTGAGCGAGCTAAAAAGGAAGGAAACCTTCCCCTTTACGGCTTCCATGATCCTGAATCTTTTGTTAAGTCAATCCAAAAACCTCGGGTGGTAATCATGCTTGTCAAGGCTGGGGCGCCTGTTGATCAGACCATAAAGACTCTCTCCGTCTACCTGGAGAAGGGTGACTGCATTATTGATGGTGGTAATGAGTGGTATGAGAACACTGAGAGGAGGCAGAAAGCCATGGCTGAATTGGGTCTTCTTTACCTTGGAATGGGAGTTTCAGGTGGCGAAGAGGGGGCTCGATATGGACCCTCTATGATGCCTGGAGGATCCTTTGAGGCCTATAAGTACATTGAAGACATCCTTCTTAAGGTGTCAGCTCAAGTTCCAGACAGTGGCCCCTGTGTGACTTACATTGGCCAAGGTGGGTCTGGTAACTTTGTGAAGATGATTCATAATGGAATTGAATATGGTGACATGCAGCTGATAGCAGAGGCTTATGATGTTCTTAAATCTGTTGGGAAGTTGTCAAATGAGGAACTACAAAACGTTTTCTCAGAATGGAACAAGGGAGAGCTGCTGAGCTTCTTGATTGAAATCACTGCTGATATTTTTGGAATCAAGGACGACAAGGGAGATGGATATTTGGTGGACAAGGTTTTGGACAAGACCGGCATGAAGGGTACTGGTAAATGGACTGTCCAGCAAGCTGCTGAACTATCCATTGCCGCTCCCACAATTGAATCTTCTTTGGATGCAAGGTTCCTCAGTGGGTTAAAGGATGAGAGGGTTGAAGCTGCTAAAGTGTTCAAAGCAGGTGGCTTTGGTGATATCTTGACTGACCAAGAGGTGGATAAGGCAAAGTTGGTCGATGATGTGAGGCAAGCTCTCTATGCATCCAAGATATGCAGTTATGCACAGGGCATGAATTTGATCCGTGCAAAGAGTATTGAGAAGGGATGGGACTTGAAGTTGGGCGAATTGGCTAGGATTTGGAAGGGAGGTTGCATCATTCGAGCTGTGTTCTTGGACAGAATTAAGCAGGCTTACGATAGGAACTGTGATCTTGCAAACCTTCTTGTGGACCCTGAGTTTTCGAAGGAGATCATTGAGCGACAGTCTGCGTGGCGAAGGGTGGTATGCCTTGCTATCAACTCAGGCATCAGTACCCCAGGTATGTCAGCTAGTCTTGCTTATTTTGACACCTACAGAAGGGCAAGACTGCCAGCTAACTTGGTCCAAGCTCAACGCGACTACTTTGGTGCTCATACATATGAAAGAACTGATGTTGAAGGTGCTTTCCACACTGAATGGTTCAAGATTGCTAAGCAATCCAAGATTTAAGTCCCCATTTCCCTTCTCATTCAACTTAAGCAGAACTCACCTTCATCCCTAATAACTTCTGCTGAGGATTTTATGCGGGGCGGAGCTTCCGTCAACTCTTTTTGGTGAAAATTAATTCCAAATAAGTTTTATCCATTTGCTTTAAGTTTTAGTAGCGTGCATTAGACTTGAATTTGTTATGCTTATGCTTTGGCATCACTGTTGGAAAATGTATTCTATTTGATGTGGGAGACTGGTGGTAGTACTGTAAACTGCAATATTTGAACATGAAAATCAACAGAGAAAGTTCACGTATTCTTCTCACTTTCTGCAATTCCCTTTTGTTTTTGTAAATTTCTTCCCATTATTTCGCGTCTTTGTCCTGCATCTATCTTCTTGTTGATAAATATTCCTCAGATATTGCTTTAGAGTGTCAACCTGTCTCAGAATGTGACTGCCATGTGCAAATTTCTCTATAAATGAACCAAAATCAAGCGTGGCACCATACCTCTGCCTAGTAGGGTTGAGAAACCTAATTTGGTTGACTCCAACCTAAAATCTACCTGTCAAAACTTGTGGCACGCCATATTTGCCAAATAACCCAATTAAATAGTTTGTTGGTGATTGAAATAATAGCCCTACCTCCTAACCGCTGCATAAGACATACTTATGCAGATAAGGAATTCACCATACTTGTGGAGTTGGTTACCTATCAGTTGGTCATTGACCAAATTAAAGAGACTCTGATTAGGTCATTTTAGTTTACTTCCAAAGTACTGCCAACATTCTTCTCACTGATTCTAACTGCAGACAGATTTTGTTAAAAATAGACAGATTCTGTTTTGTATGAAGCTAAAATAATCTTTGAAATTAAAGTACAGCCCATACTTGGTATTTGCTTTGCTGTTGTGCTTGCACATCTGGGCTAGTACTCATATATAGTTGGCATTTGTCTTTCTAAGTTGGCTTTTGTCTTGCTAGGTTGATCTTTCTTCTTTCCAGCGCAATGTACACCCTGTTGGTTTATGTACCTTATGCCATCATAATTGGCCAGTTTTTTCTGGTGAACTATTAGTCTTTTTTTCATTTTTTTTTCTATGCAGATCCACATGTGCGCCATTCTATGAATCTTCTTTCCAGCAAACATACACTTGATTCATTCAAAGACACAAGAAATTAAGGGCACAAACAGTTATGGACATCTTGAATTATGTTGAGAAAACACACAAGAAATTCAAGCTAATTGTGCTGGAAAAATGAGAAACTGGTCATTCACTTTGTTTCCTTGTAGAACAGTGAAGTACGTGGCATGAATCATCAATAATTTTCAGAAATAAAAAAGAGTATATATGCTTCTGTTTCTGAATACAAAGAAAGAATATACATCTTCTTCTCATTTGCAAGCTTATAGTCTTAATAAACAACTATAATTTGCAGTCTTTTCTATGAGCAGGACTCGTATCTGTGCCTCCATCACTTCTTGAGCCTGCATCGACTTCTCACTTCCGTTTGGTACTCTTTTCACCCCTTTTCTTCTCTTGTTTGCTTGTGTTCTTGTTCTTCGATTGCTTGATATCGCGCTTGAAACGAGCGGTGCCTGGATTACATTCTTTACTGCGTGAAGGCAAGACAAGGTGGTGTTGATGATGGCTTGGGCCAGAGGATGCATCCGAAGCCATTGAATCATCACTGCCATTGTCGTCTTTGTCAATCTCTTGAATGCTTGTGTGACTTGTAATGCTATTATAGTTGTATTCAACATCATCATAACTGCATTGAGGTTCATCTTCTTCCATGGGAGAGGCAATGTATGTAGTCCACCCTGATTCACTGCTGCTACATCCTTCTGTGCTCAACAAGTGTTTATAGGACTCCATTTCTAAAGAGAGAGAAGAGAGGAGAGAGAGAATAAAGGCCTGCCTATGAATGCTAGAATGAACTGTATGCCCCTATGTACTGCTATGACTATTAATACTACGATTAAACTAGTAGAAGACAATTGTCTAAAAATTTTAAATTGTATTATTGATGAAAAGGTAGATTTTGGGGACTCAAAATCTCGTGCAAAAGGGTACGAAGCTTCCATTTAAGGAGGAAAAAATAGTATAAAATGCGGTCGGTCTACTGGTATATATTCTTACTTTTACTTTGTCATTGTATCTTGAATGAAAATCCGGCTTCTAGTACAGAATACAGAGATGAATGTTAAACCCATCATTTTTTCTTCTTCTTACTTTAAAATATGAAATAGGCTTGCATAGGTGTTTGATCGTTTCTACATAAATTCTGTCTTGTCTGTAGACTACATGCCAGCACAAACTAGACTAATAATATGCGTATTCAAATAAATGTAAAGTCACACTTGCTAGCTATAGTTCATCTTCCATCAATTTACATATGGCGGTGATGGTGGCAGTGGCGGTGGCTGGTGGGCATTGGATTGCTGTGGCAGTCTCGGAACCGGTGTAGGCCACAATGGGAGCAAAAATGGAGACGTGTAAACTTTATTTCTATCGCAGCCTCCGGGGAGTTCTGACCACTCTTTTGTACAAATGTTGCAACGGAAGATTTCATCTTGTATAAGTAGATAAATGATATCATGATCATTTGAGTCGAAAGCTAGCAGGTCTATTTGCCCAACATCATCGGTAAGAATTTTTCCAGGCAGTGAATAACGTCTCAAGTGTCCATTACCCAATTTTCCAACTCCTCTATCGCTCACAATCCCATTATCCCATCTATGTCTTCTGTATTCAATTGCCAAACATATAGCTGCTTGCGTTCACTCGTGTCATAGTCATACATCCGCAGACATCCTCCGTACACACCCAACAAATCAAGTAGATGCGGTTGATCCGGTAATTTGATTACACGAAATCGAAGGTTGTTGTTGTTGGTCATGAAGGGACCCAATTCGATAAGATATCTATCATACTATAATTGCTCGTCCAATACAGCATTTCATTGTGAGCAAAGGTAATATTGGTCATGGGAAAAATATTAAAGTTTTGGGGAGGTGCTACAACAAACTCTCTCCATTCACCAGTGTCAAAAGAGATCTTGAATCGGGGAGCAGGTGTAGTGTAAGTATCTAGAATTCTCAAAACCTTGCACGTATAGTCACCATTGATACTGAGTTTAAGCTTGTCCACTTCTTTTTCTTCCTTGTAGTACGTAGTAGTAAGGATCGCAGATGAATCCCACTTGTACTTGTAGTCGTCTCAACTCTCAAGAGGCTTGAGGAAGAGTAACCACTTGCATTGTGTGGGGGGTGTAAAATTTTGGTGTTGGGCTCCCACCCATCAAATCAAGCCCGATATCGAAATTTTAGAGAAAACTAACAACTAGATGAAGTGTGAGACAATAAAAACATGATGGTGTGGTGGAGAACGTGCAAACACCACCCTTCCACTACAACGTGAAGTAAGATCCAAGAACCATGAAGTGTCACAAAAGCAAGGACTATAAATTCTCAAACTAATGAACGAATCAGGGGAGAAATCCTGGGTAACAAACAGTAACAAGTATTGATCCAATTTCATTTTGATACTCTTGCTGAATTAATATTGACTTGAGCGTCGGAGTGTTTTTCTCCATTCATCTTGCATTTGATCATAAGGAGATTCTTGAAATAGAGAAAATCATGAATCAGAGATAAACTTAATTTTTCTATGAAATTGAAATAGGAATATAATCAATTCTGATCGGTGCCTCTCAAGGCGTTTTGGCCTTACATGCTTTACGCCTCATGCGTGCCTTGAGACTAGCTATTTCAAACACTAAAATACTTTTGATGCGTGTTTTGGCCATGCACCCTCAATAATTTCAATTCAAAAGTAAAATTTCAAAATAAACTAGGAATCAATTGAAAAATAAAATTTAGATATAAATAGAGAATTTTTTTCAATCCAAGTATAAATAGGAGGGAAAGAAATCATTACTTACTTGAAATGAAGAAATTCATGAATCGGAGATAAATTTAATTTTTGGGATAATGACCATTTACACAATTTTGGAGTTAATTAACCTCACTTACTTAAATACTCTAAGAGATTGCCCACTTACACAATATCTTATATATATTTTTCCCTCATACTTAATGAAGTATTTTTTTTATTGCTTTTTATTTATTTTTAGGACAATTTTGCCCTCTCCTTCTTTGTCACTTAGAGAGAGAAGTCATCGGAGGCCTCGCCGAACTTCCGTGACGGGTGGTCGGCTGTGGACTCAGGTGACCGGAATCCGGCATCTTATTTTATTGCCCCTAATAATACCCAGTAATCATATTATTGCCCCCCGGTAATCATATTATTGACCCCTAATAATTGTATTATTGCCCTCAGTAATCGTATTATTGGAGGGCAATAATCGTATTATTGCCCCCAACATTTGTTTTCTATTTTCTTTTTTCTTTCCTTCTTGGCATTCTGCCCAAATTTTACCCCAAAAAAAAAAAAAATTGATTTGGGCACCCACATCTTCTTCTCTTCCCATCTTCGACTTTGACTTCGACGGTTGTAGACCTGCCTTCTTCGAGGCTTGAATTCACCAGATTTCACCATCTTTTACATTCATTCCATCACAATCAAATTCAAATCGAAAATCCAAAACGCAGACCAGAATCAAAATCAGGATTCGAAAATCTCTCTCTCCGGTTCTGCATGTTTTCCAATTTAGACTGGGACCAGCGAGTTGTCGAGGTCAATTAGGTTATGGACCGAGTTGTCGAGGCCAATTTTGATTTGGATCACCACTGGGAAACCCTAAATCTGGGGGAGAAGAAGTCGTCTAATCCAAGGAGATAGTACGTTCAGAAGGCAGTAATCGGACTTGAAGGCCATCGCGGTTTGATTCGCCGGAGGCTTGGGTTGAGCGTCAGTGTGTGTGAGAGAGAGAGAGAGAGAGAGAGAGAGAGAGAGAGAGAGGCCGTCGCGGTCTGATTCGCCGGAGGCCTGGTTCACTGGAGACCTGGGTAGAGCGTTAGTGATAGTGAGAGGGAGGCCGTCACGGTCTGGGTCGCCAGAGTAGGCGAGCGCAGCGGAGTCTAGTGAGAGAGAGAGAGAGAGAGAGAGAGAGAGAGACAGAGAGAGAGAGATGAGTGTAATTTATTAATTAAAATGAAGGCAATATTATCAATAGATGTTAGATTGGGTAAATGGGAGTAAAAAACTCTTAGTGGAGTAAGTGAGCAATTTTTATGCCAAAATTGTGTAAATGGTCAATATCCCTCAATTTTTCCATGAAATCGGGGCCTCAACCTTACATGTTTCACGCCTCATGCCTACCTTGAAGCGAGCTATATATATCAAACATTGAAATTAGTAGCATCACAATTCCTCTTTTGATCAATTATGTAGGAGTTAAATTGTTCTGAATTTATCAGATATTTTGGACATGCATGCACCTGCATCTTCAGTACAATTCAAAAATAAAATAGGAATCAATTGAGAAATAAAATTTGGCCCATGCAGGTCTCGAACCTGCGACCTTCGCGTTATTAGCACGACGCTCTAACCAGCTGAGCTAATAGGCCACTGTTGCTCATCAATCCAAGATTATATCCAAGTAAATTGATTCAGGAAAATTGTATCACAGATCCTTCATCTATTACCGTTAGTCTCATCGTCTTGAGAAATTACTTAAAATTAAGACTCAACACTAACCTCATAATTCCTTTATAATTGTGTCATAATCAGGTCAGATCAGGTTTACCTCCGGGGCTACTAAAATCTTTAAACTTGCTTATATTAATTAGGAATATAAACATCATTAGACAAATCAAGATAAAAACATTAGTTTCGCAATAAATATTATTCATACAGTCAAGTGTAATTCATCCAAGTCTCTATGCACTTAATGTGAAGTTGGATGTGCGTATGTGACCCGATGCAACCAACCATTATATTTAGCTTCAATCATGTGCAGATGGAATAGTTGATAATATAACTGGAAGGTGATCGATGCAAAGATGATCGAATAGTTGATTATCAGTATGCAAAGATGATCGATATGACTCGAGGGTTGTCCTTGCCAGATCGAGTCTTTTTGCCTGGAATATCCTTTAGACTTCAGAATATATCCATATATGATGATGATGATGATGGAGAGAACTTTGTATAGGGTAGTGTAAGTAAAGTGTTTGAAAATAAGCCACACAGATGTCTCCCATTACAACCAGTCTCTTTGCGTTTCCAAGCAGCCGCTTCGATCTGTCCACTATATATGAATTGTACATGTATAAAACCAGCAACGAAAAATCAACTTTTTCTCGTTTAGCCAATGAATGTGTAAATGTGGGAGGCTAATCAAGTTGAAACAGCAGCTTCGGAAAGGAAACTGACATGCCCATATACCAGTACTTGGATCGGCAACGAGCCTCTACGATTCCTTTCAGGACCCCATTTTTCTATGAACCAGCACCCAGCGCCCCCTATAGTCCACCTTTGCTCAATGGATATAAAAACACCCACGCTTTAGGTTAAAGAGGTGGAATAGTGGTTGAAGCATAGTGATTAGTTGTACGTCTCATTCTTTTTATCTTTTTCTGAGAGTCGATTATTATTCATGTTTATAAACTTAACCTTAAGACTAAACAATCGTTTAACCTGGTGCTTTATTTATGTCCTAGTACGTTGACAATATCCTAATTCAACCTCAGACATATATTAATCTTTCCGGATTTTATTTATAATTAAGTCATTTTTCTCATATAAAGAAGTAAGGCTAACCCATGCATTTAACTCCCAGTGGAATATCACCACAATTGTTTTTTTTTTTTTTTTTGGTATTATAACTTACAACAAAAGTGAAGGGATAAGAGCAAGTTCACCCGTTAGGTCACCCACTATTCACTACTTTTTAGTGTTAATTTCACCCTTTGGGTTACGGGCACAGTGTATTTCGTGACCCAGAGAATGAAAATATACACTAAAAAGCAGTGAATAATAGGTGACCCAACGGGTAAACTTTCTCTAACATGTAAGCCCTACACTTGGATAATAAACACTTGACGTGAACAAAGGAACCAGACTATTTACCAGTTGATGGATTGTCATGATTTCTAGGTATTTATTAATCGTACGTGTCTTAAAGATGGAGTTATTTACAATTGACCAAAATTTTACCAACAGCTCCTCGTTTGTACAGGTTTCAAATCCTTCTATTAAGTGACAATCTTATATGTTATGAAGGTAGTTATAGCCTATATGTTAGATCCAACCTTATCTGTTATGAGGGTAGCTATAGCCTATATGTTAGATCCATTTCTTGTTTATTTAGTCTAATATGTTTAGTTTCTTCCAATGTCTTAACACATTTGTTTTACATAAAAAAGAATACAACTATTGAGACATATACATGAGATGGTGTCATGCAAGTTAGATTAAAGAGTTCATGCGATTCCAATGAGTGTTCCTAGATTATACTTAATTGTAATAAAATTGGTGCCAATAAAAAGTTTCGAATTAATATGTACTAGTGCACTGCCATATCAATATCATCATGGAAATGGATATGACCCAACTCGGGGTTATCCTTGCCAGTCTTTTATGAACTGGACACTTATTTTGAGTAGGAAATTATGAATATCATCACCGGAATATATGCTTATGATGATGGAGAACTTTCCACAAGTGTTTGAAAATAAGCCTCACAAATGTCCTCCATTACACACTGTGCAGGACAACCCTTTTGTAAAGTCTCTCTACTATCCTTTTCATTTAGGGTATTTGCATTTCCAAGCCGCCGCGTCTGCACACTATCTGAATTAAGCACATAGAAACAGCAATAGAAAACAACTTTTTGTGAGATTAAAGCAAAAGTGACTTGTAGTATTGGTAATCGCCTGTAGAACTCAGTTGAGGATCCTTATAATCTGCACCCCTCCTGGCACATCTAATTGCTCTTAATTTTTTTTTGTTTTTTTGACAAATATTCAAGTTGATGAAGTAATATGTATAACTCACTGGACGACAAAAAATGGTTTCAAGAAGAAAAACAGGTTAAATTTAGGCAAAACAATGATTGCTGAGAGTAATTCAGCTTTCACTTCTAGCTCAAATATACATATTCCCGCTGATGCTAATGCAAAATTACAACAACAGAAAAAAGGATTGGAAAAAAAGATGGAAAGGAAGACCAGTTAATTAATACATTTTATTAGTGATTATAGGTACTAATTCCTAGCTATCTAACAATTAAGAGCAAAACTCAGACTTTCTCGCAAGAGCAAGAGCAGACAGAGGTGACCGGTGTAGCCAAGTGCGTGGGCTGGTCTTCTCCGGCCATTATTATGACAACAATCTTAGGCTCGTCTTCGCACACTGTACTGTTCGTGTTGGGCTTTTTCGGCTTCTCTTCATCTCGATCACTTGATGATCCAGAAGAGCCCTCGCGGTACGAGCAGACGAGGATGATCAATGCAACAAAAATGAGTAGCAGTATTACGGCTAAGCTGCCAAAGAGGTAAGGTAATGGAGACTTCCATGGATGGACAATTCTGGTGCTGCTGCTTGTAGTTGTAGGCCTCATTTTTTCTGTAATGCGTTTAAGGCTTTTGGCTAGGTGGGTAATGCAAAGAAGTGAGGTTGGTGATTCAGCGATTTATAGTGGGATTGGGGTTTTTCTCAAATGACTACAATGCCCTACTTCTGCTTTCTCAGACCTATTGATGGAAATTTGAAACAAGATCTCTATTAGAAAAAAAAAAGGTAATAGAGAAAGTGCAGGCTTTACCTATGGCTTTTGAAAGTTGAGCTGCTGAATTAGTTACAGCACCGGGGATGCCAATGGTTTATGGCAAACAGTTCCTAGAGAAGAAAAAAAAAAAGCATATTCTGGAAGAATATTATATGTCTTTGCTTTAATTTAATTTTTCCTATTTCTTCCTTCTTTTTTCTTTTCTGCCTTATCAATCATTTGAAAGAAGACATCTCTCTGTTTCATTATATATGTACACTTGGCACTTGTTTATTAGGGGTGGTTGATTTTTGCCTCAATTTCAAACCAGCACGTAGAAATTAATAGAGGTCTCTGAAAAACATAAGAGCAAGTTCACCCGTTGGGTCACCGGGTCACTTACTATTCACTACTTTTTAGTGTATATTTTCATTCTCTGGGTCACGAAATACACTGTGCTCGTAACCCAGGGCACGAAATACACTGTGTAGGTCACTCTGGTGACCCAGAACACTGTACATGGTGACCCAGGACACGAAATACACTGTACTCGTGACCCAGGGCACGAAATTAACACTAAAAAGTAGTGAATAGTGGGTGACCTGGTGACCCAACGGGTGAACTTTCTCTAAGGTACTTTTTGTTAACAGAGAGTTATCTCCTTGATTAGCACTGTTCATTTAAGCTTGACCAGTTAGAAAAGTTGTTACATTTCTGTTGTAATCAGTGGTTAATTAGTCTTGCTAATTAGGGTTAGTTCATGCTTAATTAGTTAGTGTCCTACAGCTGTCTGCCACATGTCTCTCATCTGTGCAGTGCAGCTATAGGTATAAATATCTTGTACGACTTTATCTTCTGGTAATGCAGCTTCTTTTCTTCTCAAAATATCTGAGTTTCTCTCTTTTCTCTCTAGACTCTCTCTATCTCTAACATGGCATCAAGAGCCAGGTTCGATTGGGACCAGTGTCTTGCATCGTTTTCTTAGCTGCCTGAGAATCATGAAGCGATCGTTCTCTTCTAGTTCTTGCGGGTGTTGATTTCTACAATATCAAAGAAAGATTCAAGTTTGAGATAAGTTCAATTTTGTTTCTAGATCCGGAATTATGGAAGTTCTGAAAGTTGAAATTTGTTGCTGATTTCTGGTTTCAAAGTGTTGATTCTATGATGGAAGTAGTATGCCTACTGTCTGGTACAAGATTCATGAGTTTTTGCTGTGATTTGCTTAAGATTGAAGTTTGGTAAAGCCCTAAATTTGTTCATAGATGTTTCAGTAATTGCTTAGAGTTATTCTCGTTGAATTACTGGAAATTGAAGATTGTGGAAGATCTAGTTGTGATTTTGGAAGATATGGAAGTCTAAAATCCTAGTTTCTCATCAGTATTTGTTCAAGATCATATCAGAAATTGTTGAAGATCATACAGCTATTTTGCTGGGTTTTATCTTTGTTACTAGTGTGAAGTTGCTACACATTGCATAAGCTGGAAATTGTTGGATTTCGGTTATGTTCATCAGTTAGTCATCTGAGATCATCAGTGGTGAATTTTGAGTGTTGATTTGTGTTGCCTATCATCATGAATACCGATATTGACTTAAGAAATTGTCTACTGTCCAACTTCTGCAATTTGATTCCAGTTCACTTAGATGGCTCTAACTATGTCACATGGAAGTTTTTGTTAGAGACAATGTTAAAAGGTTGTGGTCTAATGAAATTTATAGATGGTTCGTTTCCTTATCCTTCTCAATATATGATCACAGAAGAAAACGAAAGCACATCTGAAATAACAACAGAGTACATTAACTGGAAGCAAAACGATTATGCTGTGATGACTTTGCTTGCTGCTACTATATCTAGTGAGGTTCTCTCTTTTGTTGTTGGAAGTATTACTTCAAGGGAACTTTGGTGTTTGCTCAAAGAGAGGTATACCTCTACTTCTGGGTTTAACAAAGAGCAACTCAAGAGCAACTTTTACAAACTTCATAAAGGTTCAGACTCTATTGACAACTACTTGGATCGAGTGAAGATAGCTTGTGATCAGTTGGCTAATGTAGGGATTCATATGACGGATGAAGACATAATTGTCTTTGTTCTTCTTGGTTTGCCATCAAACTATACTACCATGAAGACTATAATCACGGCTAAGCCTACCCCGATTTCATTACAAGAATTAAGGTCTCTTTTACTCATTGCTGAAGCTGAACTTGATAAAATTGACAAGTCTATTTCTTTGCCAAGGTATGCTTCTGCACCGACTCTTGTTACAAATGACAAATATGATGCTAATGCTACGATGCCTATGATGCCTACAAGTAGTTTTACCTCTTCTATTAGGTATACTGTGCAATTCATGTCTAATTTGGGGTATACAATGAGTGATGCTCATAAGGCTCCTGCTGTGTCTAATGGAATCTGTTATGCCACAACATCTATTCCTAAAAGGGATTTTATATATGCTGCAAATACTGTGCTTAACAATGAGTCTCAAGGAGACTTTGTACAGCAATTTTCGAGTCCCTCTCAATCTGCTGATGTCCTGCACCCACACTTTGGTCATTCACAGCAGCACTTGAACCATTGTCGAAATAGTACTACTGACAATTTTGTTACTGGGCTATACACTCAACCCAATACTGATTTTACTCAGCATCACAGTGGTTACTCAATGCACAATAGCAATCATGACTCAAGTGGAGGTTTTGTTCCCAATCATAACACTGCCTCTCAGCCTCTATACTTTACAAATACTTCATCACCTATTGCAGTCACTCCTAGTTTTGCAACCTGTGGTCGAATATCACAAGTACACAATGGTTGTTTTCCTTAAACCTCAAGTTTCTTGCAGCAGCGTGGCTTTTCACAACCATTTGCATCGTGCACTAGTACTACAAAGCAAAATGTTTATGGGTGTTTCCCTCAATCTACTGGTTTCATTGCACAAAGTGAAGTTATACAGAGGTCTTATGGTAATGAAATTGGCAATGGAGTGCAAGGCTATAATGGTTCGCATCAACTACATAACAACTCTCAGAATGCTAGAGGATCTGGATCTCATGGTGATATTGTTGATGTGAATAATAGGACAGAACAACATGCAGAGGCTCTTGTTTGTTCAAGTCTAGACCATGGAGATTATGAAAAAGATGGTCCTTTGCCCATGGGAACTCATGATAACAACCTTGTTGGTAGTTCTTTTAAGGCCAAAATGTCTTCTACGGAGTCCAATAAGGATGTTGTTGAGGATCATATGAACAATGGTAGCTATCAAGGTATTCAGCAAGTGCAACAGAAAATACAACAAACCAATGCATTTCAGCAAAATAATGGCTCTCAGCACAATGGAGGATTCATGAAGCAGCAACCCAATCGTTCGGGATACTCTGCACAAAGATGTTACCATAGGAACTCTCAGCCTTTGAATATTGCCTTGAGCTCATATGTGGAATGCCAATTGTGCAAGAGGCCTGGACACATTGCCAAAATTTGCAGATATAAACAATGGTCAAGTAACAGCTCTCAGAATACTCAATTAAGTTCCTATACCTCCATGCCACTCATTCCTCCTGGTTGAAGTACATATATGGTGTGATAGCTTGCAGCAGGATGGAACAATCAAGCTTCAGTTTGTAGCCTCAAAGAACAGATTGCTGATCTATTTACAAAAGGGGCTCTGCTCACCACATCACAACTATCTTTGTGTCAGCTTGAAGCTCATGTCTAAGCATCAAGCTGAGGAGGGCTGTTAACAGAGAGTTATCTCCTTGATTAGCACTGTTCATTTAAGCTTGATCAGTTAGAAAAGTTGTTACATTTCTATTGTAATCAGTGGTTAATTAGTCTTGCTAATTAGGGTTAGTTCATGCTTAATTAGTTAGTGTCCTACAGCTGTCTGCCACATGTCTCTCATTTGTGCAGTGCAGCTATAGGTATAAATATCTCGTACGACCTTATCTTCTGGTAATGCAGCTTCTTTTCTTCTTGAAATATCTGAGTTTCTCTCTTTTCTCTCTAGACTCTCTCTATCTCTAACACTTTTGGGTCACTTCTCACCTTCAAGTCCCCATTAATCATCAGAAAACTTATCCAGTATTAGAAATTTCTTGTAAATTTAATTCTTCTGTTCTTGAACTTCAGGTGTACTGTGATCACTTTGTCATTTACTTTGAAAGAGTTTGTCTATATCAAAGAAGGGATGCAGCTGTGGAGAAGAAGTTTTTTTATTTCTAGATGTTTTAATTTTGATGGGTGTATTAGGAACTTTCAGTGGTGAATTTGTTGTATGATGTATTTTAGAACATAATATGAAGTACGGTACATGAATGTAGAGGTGCCAAATACTAGTATTTGCTAATATGTGACACCCTTTTTTATAATCTAGCCTCATGATTTTGCCACTAATATTAGTGGGATTCCAAAGCAGCTGATATTTAGATTGGTTGCTTTGGCACTGATTTAGATGCAAGTTAGCTTTGGTTGAAGTTAAGTCACTGTAACAAAGGCACCTGTAATAGAGGGGACTGATTCCTCATTAGTGGCTGCATAGTGACTAATGGCAATAGACACTCTTATAAGTGTGTATTGGGACAATAAGGACTATTTCACATCAGTGTGGAATGGAGAAGATTGTAGTAGTGAAACGATGTCAACAAACAGATATAAGAAAATGAGTCATTAATTAAGTTTGGATATATATGGCTTGTGGGTGCTGATTAATTTCTATGTCATATAAGAAATTGAAAGTAGTAATTTAGAATACGGGAAGAAATAAATTACCCCAATTTAATCAAGTAATTTTACTTGTTTACCACGACACTGAAAGACAGTACATAAAATGGGAAATAAGTCTTCATGTTCTGGAAATGTGTAGTTTAGCTCATCGCAACAAGTAGTTAGCATCTTCAATCAGGTTGTTGAGTTTTGATGAATGGCATAAACGGATGAACCATTCTCTTGATTAGCTAGACATGAATGAAACCCTTCTAGTTTCAAGCCACAATATATGAATACTAGCTACTTGAATATGCAAGAGAATGAAATTGGAAATCACTTAGGGCTTGTCCGGTAACGTTTTTAAAAATGATTTTTCAAAAACCGATTTTGAAAATAAAAACGAGAAAACAAGATTGGATTTTTGAGATCCGAAAATGTGTCCGGTAGCTTATTCCGAAAACAATTTTCAAAAACGAGAGAAGATGGCAACTAGAGATGAGAGAGAGACCTAAGAAGAAGAGAACGACATGAGAATATGGAAGAAGAGAGCACGTTCTTTTTTTTCTTTATTTTGGAAAATATATCTCCGTGTTTTCTAAAATATGAGAATGAAAATGTGAAAACGTCTATTTGTCGTTTTCCTGTTTTACGAGTAAAATAAAAATTATTTTCAAAAATTATTTTCTACTTTTTTGAAAACAGACCAACGAACGCATTTTCAAGCCATTTTCATTTTATAAAATGAAAAAAATGACTTGAAAACGTTACCGAACGTCACCTTAGTTTTCCAGATTATATGCATATCCTTATCCCCTTGCAGCTAGATAGCAAGATGGTTACATCGAGCCTCCCTTAATTTTTGAATGTGAAACATTCATGTCCAACACTTCAAGTCTTCAACATTATATAATATGCGTGTGTGTGTATCATGTCCCACAAATTAGTAAAGATGTTGAAGTGAGACACTCCTTAATTTCCAACGAACATAATTAAAGACGAAAGGCTATAACTTATCAAATCGTAGGGCCAACGTACTCTTTGAAAATCTTCATCCTCCCAACAATATTTATGTTTCCTACCGACTACCTATGAATCTATGATCATGTTATTTTGCTATTCTTTGTATCAACTTTTTTAATGGAGATCCAATCGATAATTGATCTAATTTATATCATTCACATGTATCATATATATTGTAAACCTGCAGCTTCTTCATTCCCTCGGATATATGCACAGATTATAATATTGGTGGTAGCATGCTTCTCTTTAATCATAGTCATCTACGACTCGATATCCTCTTTTTACCAGTTTTTCTTCCTTTCTTAACAAAAAAATAAAAATAAAAATAAAAAATAACAACATTTAAATTAGAATATCCTTTCTAGTTTCTACAATAAGAGGCCGATCCCAAAAGAAATGTTAGTCAAATGTGGTGTAATCATTTTTTTTCTTAATTGGGAAGGATCCTTAAATATATATTGTGGTGTACTTAAATCCTTAAATACATAATCGGCATTTTAAGAACTCATTAATTACCATACACATAACCAATTCATTTTCAGACCATCCCCTCACATTTCAATGATCCTAGCACACATCATCAGGCATGCAATAGAAGCGATAATCGTAAGGATCTCATAGAATTTTAGTTACTTGGACATGCTTTACATATATCAAAGTTATATCAGACTCTAATTTTGTGCTGAATGAAGAAAGTACAGCATAAAAGCATGTTAACGAAATTGAATAACCGGTGATATGGCCAATTAGCCAAGCTCTAAGTTGCCGCGTCAGTGACGTCTTTCCACTACTAGTAATTGAGTATTTATAGAGATTGATGACCTTTGGTAAGAAGGTAGGGATCGTCAAATGCCAAATTAGAGAATAGGTGTACGAGGAAGATTCTTGATTCTCTTTCTCAGATGCCAAAGTGAATCGGTGATTTGGGTTGCAAGCTATTGATGGACATGATTCATGGACTTTTATGTTTTTTTTTAGATACTTTTGAATTGATTAATTGCTTCACTAGAGAGCTCTTGGTTTATGATGCCTATTAGCTAGTTTGATGCCTAGAGACTAAAGCATATGCTGCAAGTACTATTGATGTTGCCTTCTAAGTTATTTTCCTTTCCCTTCATTAATAAGTTGAAAGAAGAAAAGCTATCTTTTTATCTGTACGATACCAAGCCATACAAATGTTTGCAAAAACTTCAACTACTATTACTTATGGATATAGAATCGATCAAATTTTTGATCCAAGTTTTGGGTGTTAATTAGCACAAGTTTACTCTGTATCAGTTGAGTGTGAATCATATTTTATTGATTTACCTCCCATGATTAAAAATGCAAAATATAACAATCTCTGTTATCCTCCTAATTGTACACAAAAAGTAACAAATAATATTGAAGAAAGACTATTGCATGAAATTAATAAGTAAAAGAAAAAATTCATTTAGAAAACTTGTGGATACTATATTATGTACAGAGATTTTTTTGATGGCATATTCTACAAATACGTACGACATTTGGATGTTTGCAAGTCAATCAGTAGGTATATAGGATTTGCTCATAGTTAAGTTAATCTATGAACTTAACCAAAAATAATTTGCTTTTCGTGATTCTGTTTAATTGCTTCTAATTTCCCATGACGTACTTTTATCCTATAATTGCATAACATAGACATAGATGGATTAATATCACATATACGTTGGGGAAAGCAAGATCATCTCAATTGTATTTCAATGATCTCAATACATCATTGATTAGAAATCCAATTTAAATGACATAATTGATTAAAGTTCATGCATGAACCATGCAAATCAATACAAAAAATTAATAGTGCAATTTTCATTTGGTATCACTTGGTGCTAAACTTATATCAAGTCAAGGAAATGAATGTTGGCCTGTGAATATGCTTTAGAATATATAAAAGCAGCCTCAAGCATGTTCCCTGGTCAAAAAGCCTTTTGCCAAAGCCATTCAACTATAAAATCATTATTCTCGTTTAGTCTGTATGCATCTCCAAGTCGCCGCGCGCGCTTATGTCCACTATTAGAGTTAGACATGCATAGAAATCAGCAACGCAAAAAAACATTATTTGGTATAATGCATCTAATTGACTTGGTTTCTTTTTGTTTAAAAAGATTCTTCATCACAATTTCAACTTGCATACATATTTCCGGCTGCCAATATACTACTGCAGAATTACAATATCAAGAGCAAAACTTTCAACTTCTTAGATAAGCAAGATCCCTAGCTATTAGACTTGATCAGAAGAAGAGCAAGAGCAAGAGCAAGTGGAAGCGACTGGTGTGGCTAACTGCGTGGGCTTGTCTTCTCCGGCGTTTATTATGACAACAATCTTTGGTTGATCAGTATCAAACACTGTATTGTTCATCGCTTTTGTTGGCTTCTCTTCATGATCTTCTTCAATTGATGAGTTGGAGGAGCGCGATTTGTGGTATGACCATAGAAGAATGATCAATGCAACAAAAATGAGCAGTAACATTAAGGCTAAGCCGCCAAAGAGGTAAGGAACTGGAGACTTCCATGGATGGAGTAGTGCTGATCTAGTGGTTGAGGATGTAGTACTGCTTGTACTTGTAGGCCTCATTTTCTCTGTTCTGTTGTACGTGATGGGTTTTAAGGGGGAATATTGCAAAGAAAGGAGGTTGGTGGTTCAGTCATTTATAGTGGTCTTGGCCTTTAGCAGGGTTGTTCTGAAATGACTGTAATGCCCATTTAGGGTTTAGGAGGATGATTCTTTGTTCTGCTTTATCTAGATGCCCAACTAGGACTATTGCTAATTCTTCAAGTTCATAATGATGAAAGTGGCTTTGGTGATTTGGATTTGCTGCCAATATATATATTAAGCAAATATTGATGGACATTTTAAAGAAGAAAAACCAACAGCAGAAACATGCAAAAGTGCAAAGCTTTCCCAAGGACTTTTAGTTTCTGGGGTACTCGATTAATTACAACACTAGGGGCCATTGGCCGGTTTATGCTAATCTTTTCCTGATGATCGACCAAAGCATATGCTCGAAGATTATATGTTTTGCTTTAATATTCTTCTCTTCTCTATATATCTTTCAGCCTCGTCAATCATTTGAAAAATGAAAATTTCTCAATTTCATCACCGCGCACACGCACATTGAGTTGGAGGTCTGGGTAATCAGAATATACTGATGCAATAATACCAGAAAATAAGTCAACCAGCAGAACAAAATGAGTTAATTTTCAATATTTTCAATCTTTTCCTTGAAGTTGAGATTTTTGGGTCACGACTATAAGCATGCCCTGATTAAACTCTTCTCCTCTTAATTCTTTCTCTTTAAATCAGCAAGTCTTGGCCGAGTGGCCGTGACATATCCAACTCATCGATCATAATCTGCCGCACCGATCCAACTTTTTATCAAAATCCAATATCTAAATATCTCTTGTTATTATATTATATATATATATATATATATATATGTACATATAAGTTAAAGCAACAGTATTATATATAGTGATCCTTTCACGAGTCCACCAAAGCAATTTTTTACACTCCCATAAAGCTATGGCTAGTGGAGCAAGAAAATAAAAGAAAAATTGGACCCTCAACTTCGACATTAATTAATACTAGCACCTGCATAACATTATGAGATTTGCCTTTGAGGATTTCCAAGCGTTGGCCTGGTCCACCTCTAATAGAGGCCAACAGTTCTTACGCAATGCGATATTTATTCTTTTTCAAGGGTTTATATGTAGGGAAAGATTGTGTTATATTATGACATTATGTCCTCATTATGTCATGCCCATTACTTGCATGATTATCTGTATGCATCTTTCTGTAAATTTGCCTCCTTTTTTTTTAAAACGTGGTATCCATAAAGATGCATCAAATATTGTTGCTTTTGATGGATACCACGTTTTATTTTCCTATCATATATCTACAACTATTCAAATAAGATATGCCTAAGACTTTTGCTAAATTTGAGGTTCTGACTTCGAATCGCTTTTTCTATAATTTATAAAGGTATGCTATGAGAGTATGAGACATGGAAAAATAGACGATGAAAGTTGAGTTATCGACTTAATTGTTCTGCCATTTGAATTAATATGGCCTTGCCTCTTAATATGAATACAATTTTCATCATTCTTGAATCGCTTTGTCTATTATTTTTAATTAGTAAGAAAGAAGGTATTTTATGAGACATGGAAAAATAGAGGATGAAAGTTGAGTTCTCTACTCAATTGTTCTGCCATTTGAATTAATTTGGCCTTGCCTCTTAATATAAATACGATTTTCATCATTCTTGATAAAAAATTATGATTAAGTTTGGATAGATTTAAGACAAAAGTTTACAATATGTTAACATTAACGCATCTATATATACAGTATACACTGATGATAGACTAACATCATGTAATTGTAAATTAGGCCGAGTTAGTTTACAATGTATGGATTCACTTTATCACTCTATCAAATTTGTCGATCTACATGATGTAGATAGTAGATATACGATGATTAGACAAACTCAGATTTGAAATTCACATCTCTCTGTCTTAATTAGTGTTAAGGTGATGAAAGAAAATTATGAAACTTTGAATATGAATCAAGGTCAAAGTGAAGACAAAAATGGAAGAGACCTCTGCAAATACTAGTGTTAAGGTGAGTGCTCATCCTACCGTGCAAGCTTGACATGGAAAATTGCAGACCGCAAAATGAGGTACACGTGTCGGAACCTGGATGAAAGAGTAGAATAATTAGTTACAGCACCATTAATATATATAGAGTTAAATCAAGTTTAGTGTAAGGAGCAGCAAAATTGTACAAATTCCATACCAGTTGCTTCTATGTTTTTCTTTGTCTTCTTCCTCTAGCTTAGGGTTTCCGTTCACCATTGTTGCTTCAATTTCAAATTTTTTCACTATGACTATGAGTTCTAGCAATTAGCTGGCATCCGGGCAACCTTATCTAATAGACAGCAGTAGGCCAAACAATACAGCTAGCTTAATTAGCTAGTTTGCAAGATGCTTATATCTTTCCCTTAATCTTTGAGTGTCAAATATTCGTCACGTACAAGTCATAATGTATGTGTCCCACAAATTAATCAAGTTTGAAGTGGAGACGATCCTCATCTTCATTTCAGATTTCCGTCTTCAAATTAGTACCACTTTTTTGAAAACTTTTCACCCTCCCAACAATTTTTGCTTCCACTATTGGCTACGGTGGAGTCTCCGATCTTCTCAACTTGAGGAAGCTGGCTGGCTGGCCGGTGACGACAAAATCC
>LYNE01001234.1:5095-25612 GCA_001662545.1 Rosa x damascena
CTGGTATTTTGTGCCGAGAAAAACCGTACCAACAGTATCCGTGCGACCCAAAGGAATTGGTAGCTGACATTGTCGGTTACCGAACTCTTGGCACGGTACAACCGTACAGACTATACAGTACAATAACGGTTTCAATTTTCACACACACACACGGTATACTATACCATATTTTATATTACATGTAAATATCATCTATTCTAATTTATATTTTATGTATCAATCAAAATCGTCTATTAATAATATTTTTATTTGTTATTAAATTACAACTGTCAGATTCAGAAAAAGTTTACAAACCCCTAAAATGGTCAAATCGGGTTCATTCCATTCTCAATTTCTCTCACTCTTTCTCCTTCAACCTCTCAACCCCTCCAACAAACCCTAGAATCTGATTCCATCTCAATTCTCAAATACCATCGATTCATTCCAGTATTTGAAATCATCACCCTCTCGAAGCTCCATACCCTCACGATCTCACCCATCAATTACTACATATTTCCATTCGAGCATTTCAAAGATTCGAAACATAAAGGCCCGAAACCCAGAAAATTCATTGAGAGGTAATTCTTTTGTTTCCAATTTTATATGTTTACAAAATATATGTTTTTTTTTGTTATAAATTCGTCTCTTATTATTTCCTTTCTTACTCTGTTGATTGAAGCTCTTTTTTTTAGTTCAAATCTCAAGTAATCAAGCTTGTTTCTAATTCAAACTATGAGCAAACGTTAGGAGTAAGAAGTGATTTTTCTGTTGTCAGTGACCTGTGCCATGTTGGTAAGTTATAATTCCAACATTGTAAAGGTCATGAGTTCGATACTCACTGACCTATGTAAAGGTGGTAGGGTATGATGTTTTTTTTTTAAAGTTATTTTTGCTATTTTTCTTATATTATTGCCTTATTTGGGCTGGGTCTTCAAATTTAAAGTTGGGTTGTTGAAGAATTTTAGCCCAATAACAAACTCGATTGGAGGCCCAACCATACCGAGCCCAACAATTAAGTTGGTATACCGGATTTTGTGGCTAGTAGTGGTATGGTTTCTGTACGTTCCAATCTAAGTTGGTACGTACATGGTATTGGCCCGGAGGCTCGGGTACCGAATCGAACCTAGCCCTAGGCGCTAGGCCCTTCTCCACCCTTTTCACCTACTGCCTAGCTTTTTTTAGAACATTGGCTGCATTTAATATGTATTAGAAGAATATTGTTAAAATTATTCTTATTTGGCCCCCCATTTATATATATTTATACAACTAATAAATAGCTAATACATTTTTGTTGGAAAAAGAAACCTCACACGTTTAATTATCAGCTTCTTTTTTGCTAGTTGTGGTTCTTAGAGCATCTTTAAAGCATGTTTAGCAAACTCTCTATCTTGACTCCTTTGTTGTTTTGGAAAGCATGTTTAGCTGTTCATCGATTTTTGAAATGGCACTAGACTGCAAACTCCCAGATTGATTTCCCTTTCAACTTTTAGTTATACAACTCCCAACTAAATAAAGAGAGTGATATGAGGCTCTCTATTATTTTTTCTAATTTAAAATATTATTTTTAAGTATTGTGTGTGATTTATACATTTAAACTATTTTTTTCTGGGAAAATAGTCCTTACAGTACCTGACATTTTCTCCATTCTAAACTTCAGTACCTCACGTTCAGAAAATATCAGAACAGTACCTGAGGTTCTGACCCCGACCAAAGATCGGTACCTGGTGTCGTTACCTTCGTTACAAAACTGACAGCTGGCATATTTTTATCATTAAATGACCAATTTACCGTTTTTTTTTTGTTTTCTTTTGTTTTTTCATATAATAAAAAAAAAAGCAAAAATTTTTTCTATTAGTTTTAAACTATTTTTAGTTTTGAAAATTTATTTAAATTTTTGGTTTGTCAAATTTTATCTTTCTAACCCGTAGGATTAAACTAAACGTCGTTATGAGTTCGTATGAATTTTTGGAAGATTCGAACACCCAAGCTAATTTTAATAATTTTTGGAAGTTTGTAATATCCAAAAATATGATTAAAAATATAATTTTAAAGTCAGCTACATCCGGACCGTTGATTTCAAATGGCAGAAGATCTTGACCGTTGAAGGAATATATTGATCGAGACCCAGACCGGGTCAGTACCAACCCGAATAGCCGCCACACTTTTCCGGCATATTCCCGACGTCGGACCGGCCTAGTTTTCTTCGTCTCGGTGTCGCCGTCATCCCTATGCCTTCTGTTTTGTCAAAAGACGTCCAATGACAGAGAATTGAAGGAGAGAATGTGGTGGCTTCTCCGGCAGGTTTTTCCGATTCCGGCCACGTCGTGGTCTTGCACCTATATCAGAAGCTTCCTCTCGATGTGGCCGACCTATTCATGGTATTTGCTCATTCAGATGATAAGCCAAGAGAGATGATCAAGGAGAAGAAGTTTTTGAGTCTTCCAGCGAAGTTTGGTTTCAACTTAGGTATCAAACTTGTTTCCCTTGTCGAGCTCTAACTCCCTATATACTTGAATTTCAATTTGGAGGAGATATGCAGAAATCGGAATATTGAGGTTTTGATGGTCACTGCGGGTTCACTGGGTTTGAATGGGCATGCGAGAGAGAGAGAGAGAGAGAGAGAGAGAGAGGAGAGAGAGAGAGAGAGAGAGAGTGCTCTGGGTTTGAATGGGAACGAGAGAGGGAGGGGGAGAGAGAGAGAGATGAACAGTAGTGATAGAGAAAAAAAATTTAAAAAAAATGTTTAGATTAAAAAATAAGGGATTAAGACATGAAAAGACGAAATATCCTTCAGCCGTTAGTCTTTATAACGGAGCTAACGGCTCCAGGTACCAATCTTCGGTCGGGGTCGAAACCTCAGGTACCGTTTTGATATTTTCTTAATGTGAGGTATGAAAGTTTAGAATAGGGAAAAGGTCAGGTACTGTACGGACGATTTTCCTTTTTTTTCTTCATTTAATAAATATTAAAAATTAAAAACTAGCTAAAATAAATAGAATCAATGCAACGAAGTTTAAAAGTTGCTTGCCAAAATAGCTTCTTAGCTAGTTTGGTAAGATACTCTTAAGTAGGGCTGGCTTTTTTTACCTAGTGAACCTGATGTTTACACCTAGAGTTCGACCCAGCGAATGACTCAACTCAATACAGTTCTATTTCAAGCAAACACAAGGTCTTTCTTAGACTAAATTAACCGGGGCAAGATACTCTTACGTAGGGCTGGCTTTTTTTACCTAGTGAATCGATGTTTTGACCCAGCGAGTAACTCAACTCAATACAGTTCTATTTCAGGCAAACACGAGGTTTTTCTTAGACCGAATTAACCGAAATAAGGTAATTTAATTCAAAATGAATTAAATCTGCACTCAGTTGTAGTCTGCAAGGTTCGAACCAACTCATTCTCGAATGCAAATTAACATTCAACCTTATCCACCACTAGACCTGTAAATGGACCGGCTTTTGATCCGGACCCGCTCCAGATCCGTAGCTATTAAACGGGTTTGGATCAAACATTTTGATCTGTTAATGATCCGAATTCGTTAACCTGTTTAATAAACGGATCGGATTTGGATTTAGATCGATCCGATCCGTTAATGATCCGACCCGTTTTAGTAATAACAAAATATTATTTTTTATTAATATATTATTATTTTTTTAAAATATAAAATATTAAAGATTTCTATTATTACTTTTTTGCAGAAATCTAAGAGGCAGTCTTCGTAATTTTATTTTTGACAATGTAATTTTATTTTTGGTGATACTCTTCATATAAATCATGTTATTTTAATATTTTATTAATATCTTATGAGATATTATGATATAAATTTAATATTACTATTTAAAATTTAAAAATATTTGAAATTATAAACGGATCGGATTAGCGGATCGGGTATCCGTTAATCCGACGGATACGGATTTGGATCGAGGTATCAATGATCCACCGGGTTAACGGAGCGGGTTTGGATAGAATTTTTTTTTTAGTAAACGGATTTGGATTTAAGTCGATCCGATCCGAACCCGGTCCATTTACAGGCCTATCCACCACGCCTCAATGTTTGCTCGCTACATGTCACATATATAACATATTTATATGAGTTTACAAATTAAAAACATTTATAAGCCTTATCTGATTGAAAACATTTACAACCCTTTTTTTTTGCTTCTTTTGTCTCTCTTCTTTGACCTTTATTCTTTAACATCTGTTTCTTTCTTCTTCCTCCTTATACTATAATCGTCGTCTCCTTTAACCTCTGTTTTCTTTCTTCTTCCTCTTCATCTGCAATCGTCTATCCCCTCTAATATTCGACAATCAGAGTTTCTTTCTTCTTTCTCCTCCTTCAACCTTTGTTTTCTTTCTTCTTCTTCCTCATCTACAATCGCCTATCCCCTCTAATAACTGATGATCATAGTTTCTTTCTTCTTCTTCCTCATACTGCAATCCTCGTCTCCTTAAACCTCTATTTTCTTTCTCTTCCTCCTCGTCTACAATTGTCTATCGCCTATAAATTCTGACGATCAGAGTTTTCAAATACCAACCGAATTAACCGTAAACTCGGTAAACTGATCTTTTGGCAACAGAAAAATCATGTATGGTTGCGGCCAAGAATCTGGGCAAACCGAAGGCTTTCGGTTCAGGTTCGGCTAACACCAAAAGCGCGGTTACTAAGCTGAAGCTAGCCCTACTCTTAAGTGACTCTATTTTAATTTTTAACTTTTTGACTATTTTAGAGCAATTTTAGCAATGCTAGCTATATTTTTGTCAAATGTTAGCTAAAATTGCTAAAAAGTTATTTTGACTAGCCACTTTTAAAATACGTCTGCATCAGTTCTCTCTATTTTAGCTAGTTTTGTATTTATATTATTTTTTGAATGAAGATTAGATAGTTTAATTTTATCTATAAATTAAATAAAATGAACGTTTTAAATAATAGAGTGCCTCATTTTGATCTTTATATTTAGGAGCGAGATAGCTAAAAATTATAATGGAAAGCTACTTAGGAGTCTGGTGCAACTACAAAAATAAATAAAAAACTAAACATGCTCTCCAAATAGTTAAGGAGCCAAAATAGAAAGTCTGTTAAAGATGCGTGCATAAATTTCAAGAAAACCCTAACCCTAGCAAGACCACGAAGGAACCCTAGGAGAGAGAGCTTTCAACTATAGACGAGACCACAAAGGTACTCCTGGTGCTAAAATTCATCAACTGTATGAAGAATTATTGAAAATAGACTAAACTACTCCAGAATATTCGCTAAAAGCACATAAAGTGCATAGCTCTCTAGACACTATAGAATTATTGAAAATAGACTAAACTACTAACATAGAGTTCCCTAAAAAAGGAAATAAAAGAAAGAAAAAACCCCTAACAAATTAGAAGCACAAAAGGCTAAGGGATAGTGAGAACACAAGGCCCAAACCATTGGCTCAATCCAGCTCACTGCATCACCTCCCAGCCTAACATCATCAGACGCACAGACAACTACAGCCGCCATGACACGCGATCGAAAAACACCGATGCCTTTCAAAGAACACCATCACCACAGCACCGCCACCCCTCCAAGGATTTCTGCGAAATGGAAGGGCACCCGTCAAACCCGATCCAGATTGGAAGCGGATCCTCCGCCCGTGCTCCGACAACACAAGCAGAACCCTAACGGTGATGACACTACTGCTACCGCCGCCTAGAACCAGACCTCAGCCCGCCCTTTCCTTGAACCGTGTCCATGTTCGCCGAAGCCACAAAGAGGCACTGAAGCAAAAATCTAACTCCTAGCCGAACCGCGACCCCTGTAAATCCCAAAATCCAGAGAACCTTATATCAACATCACCCGTCTGTCAGTACCATAATGACAATGAGGATAGGCCTACACTGACGTGAAGCGCTACCGGACGAGGGGGAATTCGCAAACTCTAGACCAAAAGAGCAGGGTTTTTGGGAGAGAAAGTTCTTTAGGGTTTAGGGTTAGGGTAGCTAAAAATGTGTCATCTCCTTGTTTGCCATGCTATATTGATTGATATTCACAAATTAAATGAACTAGCATTACATATACCTTTCACAGTAAATAAATGAAATAAAAATAAAAACTAGCATTATACCCTTGCAATGTCCGAAGTAATATAGAAAGAACTTGTTATCTTTTGGTCTTAAATTTCAGCAACTAAAAAGAATAAAAATTAAGAAACTGTTCACATCGATTTTTGATTGAATTTGTGTTTTTCACCACTTTTTTATTCTTTTCTAATCTCTTTTTTATTTTATTTTAGTATTTTACCGGCCATAATGACATTTTAGATAACTTATTTGATTTTATCGAAACAACTTCCAGACTGAGCGCCAGGGTTTTCAAAAAAATTATTTCCTTTATGTTTGGCGGCGCGTCCTCTGGGCATTATTGTCGGACGGGGGCATGTTGGATCATCGAAGTAGTAGCAGTGTCCTTGATCATAGAGGTTCTGATTGGGAGCGCTGAGATCTAAGGAAGGTGAGTAGGGTGATCGCGGCGGCAAGTGGGCGCTTTTTCAATCTCTGTTGGTGAGGTTGGTGGATCGAAATGGTGGTGTTGGATCTTATTGAAGCTTGGTTAGGATCAGATTGGATCAAAAGTTTGGCTGAGTCTTCAATCCAGGTTGTCCAATGGATTGATTTGTGATCTTGAGCATGGAATCTGGATCTCACTTGTGCATCCTCCATTCGTTTGGTAGCGGTGGGCTAGCAGTGGTGATTTGAGGTCAAGTGTTCGCATGTCTGGTGGCTCGAGTTGGCACGTTGATGGGGTTACATGGATAGATGTGGTTAGACGATGGTGGAGGCCTGACAGAGGCGTGGTAAGAAGGTGGTTAACTGCCTGGGACAAGGTTGGGCTGAGATTGATGGCTTACGTGCTCTCTCTATTATACTGGATTGGGATAACGCTAGGATTGATGGCTAGCGTGGTTTTCCCACTACACTGGATTGAGATTGGGCTGGTGGTTGGGATTGTTGGCTGGCATGGTTGTAATACTCCAGAAATTCATTATTAATTCCTAAATGCTTCGGGAGTTATTAAAGTGTTTGATAACACGATTTCATGGTTCGAAGGTGGAGCCGAAAGTATTCCGAACAATTATTCGCTCGGAATGCTTCGTCTCAAGAGTTGACTTTTTATACGTTTGGATTATGTGAAAACTTCCTTCACAAAAGTTGTAGAGTGCATCGATACGAGTTTGTGGACATATGGAATATGAAAATCGAAGTTCGTATGAAGGAGTTATGGCATTCTGAAAAAGTTTCCATTTTGGTTAAATAGGAAAAAAAATCCGAAAATATCAGAAAATTAGAAAGTTTCCAAAAATGGAAACTCTTTCCCTCTCCTTAGTCCCGACTCGGTTTCGTCCTCTTCCCTTCGCCGGTATAGTTCTCCCTCCTCCAGCCACCATAGGACACGATTCCAAATGGGTTTTGCTCGCCTCAATCCCCTCTAGAGGTCTGTAGAAGAAATTCACCAAGATTCGAGCTGTGGAAGGAGAATCATCGACGAGAAGAGACCGTGTCGGGGGCCGAAATCTCCTCATCGGTTCTTCCTCCTCCGGCCACCATTGCTAGTGTTTCTTCGGGGGTTTTGTCACTCATAAGCTAGGGAAGGATTCTCCCAAGGTAGCTTGCAACGATTTCACTTGTGGATGATGAATCGAAGCTTTGAAGATCTAGGGTTTCAATCAGCCCCGAGTTGTTTTAAGGTAAAATTTGATCAATTAGCTTATAATTTGACTTTGATGTAGTTGGGAAAATTGTAATTCAAGTTGAGATGAAGATCTTTTGTTAGGAAGTTTGGCCAAATTCTGACTTTGGGCCGCCGCTGGCGCTGCCACTGTGGTGGTGTTTTCCGGCAAGTTTCGTCCAGGTCAGGAACAGTTTCTATCTTCTTTTTAATCTACACATCGATACGATCGTATCGATGTACAGTGCATAATTTTAGGAGATCACATGATTAAGTTATGAATTTTAGCGTTTTAGGGTTTTAAGTTCAATATGTTTTCGATCCGTGAGGATCTGGCCGTCCGATCGACTTGCAATTTTGTTGTATTAATTGTTTAAGTATTCCGGAGACCTCGGGTGGTCTCGGATGAAGTTTCGCCTCAATTGGCATTACTTTCGAGATTTTAGGGCAAATGGGTGTTCGAAATATAATCGTTTTCGATTCGCGTACGAAGTCAAGATCGTATTGTACTTAGGTGACTGAAGGAGCATATTCGATACATTATCTGTTGTAAGAGAAGACGTAGCAGGATTTAGAGGTGAGTAAATCTCACGTGGTTCATTTACGAACCGAGTTATTTAATTGTCAGAATTGATTGATAATTGTAAATCATTTTCGAAAATAAAGATTTGTTTAAAATAATATGAACTCGATCGACTACGGTTCATAGGGCTACGGCTCACATGTAAGAAAATGAATTTAAGTATAAAATAAATTTCTTGGTTTTAATACGTATGAATTATAGTTGGTATTAGTGGTCATTTCTGCGTGAATGACTACGTATATATATATTTATATTTATATTTATATTTATATTTACTTGGAATATATATATGTGGATGGTGTGGCATTGTGATATGTAGACTTTTGATGACTTATATTGTTAAAAGAGTGATTTGGAGTTGTGATGTGACATTTGTGGGTCGTGTGGGATTTCTTTAAATGTCTTGTTCTGAAGGTTACAATGGTAAACCTGGGTATTGTTCTAAGGGCCGAATGGTCCGAAGTCCGAAGGTTACAGTGGTAAACCTGGGTTTTGTTATGAGGGCCGAAAGGTCTGAAGTCTGAAGGTTACAATGGTAACGTGGGTGTAAAGATATAGGATGCTTGAACCTTGGCCTAGGTGACAGGCAACGATTCAGTTAGAGCTCTATTCTGTCGTAGTTTCGGGGAAGGTTTCTGGGGTTCTTCTCTTTACATGAGATTTGGATTACTATGATTTCTTTTGTTTGATTTTAAAGTAATCTCCTGAACTAAAATAGATGCAGGGCTTACTGTGATATTTTGGAATGTGTGCTTTTCGGTGATCTCCCGAACTAAAATTTCAATGCAAGGATTACCAGTTTTCACTTAGAATGATTTGATTTGTCACTGTTGTGACATATGTGTTCCTAAAAAGAAAAAGAAAAGGATTTTGTTGTTGGAATTAATCATTATGTTGATTGTTGTCCTCGAGTCGGAAATACGTTTTTGTGGTTATTTATGTTTACTCACACGAGCTTGTAAAAGCTTACCGGGTTTGTCGTTTCAACCCGGTACATTATTCCATAGTGTAGGGGTTATTGTGCAGGTTAGAATATCGAGTTATCGTCATTGAAGCTGAGGTGTACGTTCGATAGCATGGACGTCGAAGGGTACTTTGGTTTTAGTCTTCCGCTGTGTAGTGAGTGTGGTGGGTGCGTTTATTTATTGAATTGTTATTCAGTTTAATTTGTAAACTCTCGGTAATGTAATATGTGACTCTAAAGAACGAGTTGGTATTGACATTGTGAGCTCAGTTTGTTTAGTTGCTTAATTTAAATGAAAAATTTTCTAAGTGTTTTGCTTGTGCTTTTTAAGTAATCGTGTTTCGGATTTGAATTTTTGTATTCAAAATTCCGGGCGTGACAATGCTCTCCCTGTTCGATCTGGTGAAGGGTTTGTTTGGAAGGGATGGTGCTTCTCCATGGCACGACAGGGATGGCAGAAGGATGATGGCGGCGGTCCGGCATGAGTATTTTTGGGTTTTAATTTTTTAGTTTGTTTAGTTTTGATAGGTGTTAGCAGTTGGATCTGGTGCACATCGAGCTGAGGCAGAGACAATCATCATTTTGGCCTTCTAGAGTGTCGATCCCGTCTCGTTTTAGGTCGAAGGCGACGACGAAAAGAAGTAATGGTGGGTTAGTGGTTGGTGAGTGAGGTTATCTTCTTCTAGTAAGCATCTCATGGTTGGTTTGGTGTTGTCAATGATTGATTAGGATTAGATTTCATGGGGGTGGGATCGATCTGATCTGCATGCAGGTGGAGGATCGAGGTATGCATTTGATATTTCCAGACCTCATGTTAGTGTATCTGAGATGGTACAAGCGAGAGAATGTGACAACCAAAGAGATGACGGTGAAGAGATGAAGGTGTTGGCATGGTGTCGACAGTAGGGTGGTGGCAATGTTAGGTTTACTGTAGTCCTAGGTCTGAGTGTCCAGCAATCCAATTTGGTTGGGTCAAGGTCACAAAGAGTGTAGGCTAGGTCGATTAGAGGACTAGTCGGTTGGACTCTGGGTGGCGAGTTAGTGTTGGCACAAGTGAGGTTATATGGTTCATTGGTCTTCTTGGCTAGATGAGATGTGAGATGTCAAAGATACATTGTTCCATCCTGCGCATGAGTTATAAAGTGAAATTATGTTTAGTTGACTCTGCCATAATGGCGTTGTGTAAGGTTTTTCATTTAGTTCAAGTTTGTAGTTGGCAACTTGCAAGACGAGATGGTAAAAAAATTCTCATTGTTTTCTTAAAAAATCCTTGTTAGTCAGCCTTTGAGCTTTGTATAGAGTCAGGGCCTTCTGGGTTTCAACAATGAGTCAGTATGGACTTTCAGTTTGAAGTCTAATGAGGACAAAGTTTGGTTCTATCACATTTATATTAACTCTTGACAGAATGACTTTTGCACCCTATTGTTACGCCCCTGATTTTACACACATGAAAATCGATATATAATCTCATAATTACATATGCGTGAATGTTCAGCCATCAATACCAAATACCTAGAAACTTTTTTCATTTTTAACCCAAGTACATATTGATGCCCTGAACACACTATGTCAATATAGACCCGCTCCATAGAGTCATATATTACAATGCTTACGAATTAAATTGTCAACAACAAAATAAAACGTAAATGCTCCTCAGAGCTAACTACACAACGGAAGTCCTTATCAACGGTAAAGTTACAAAAATGGCTTCCTACCGTAAAGCTGCAAAGGCGCTACCTCAGCTTCAGCCCCGATTATCCTAACCTGCAGGATTAACCCCTACACGGTTTGAACAGTATACCGGGTTGTCACACAACAAACCCGGTAAGCTTTTGTAAGCCCGTATGAGTAACTCAAACCACACACAACTCACGCCAATCACGAGAATAACTCACACGAATCACGTTTAAATCAATAAACAAATCACGGGATAAACCCACACAAATCACGAGATAAACTCACACGATTCACATTTCAATCAAGAAACAAAGCACGGGATAAACCCACACAAATCACGAGATAAACTCACACGATTCACGTTTCAATCAATAAACAAAGAACGGGATAAACCCACACAAATCACGAGATAAACTCACACGTTTAAATCAATAAACAAATCACGTTTCAATCAATAAACAAAGCACGGGATAAACCCACACAAATCACGAGATAAACTCACACGTTTAAATCAATAAACCAATCAAGTTTCAATCAAGAAACAAAGCACGGCGGACAGACTAGAGCTCTAACTGATCGTATCCACAAACCCAGCCAATGGCGTGAAGTCCCGATTTTCCCACCCACGATCACATTTCGTCACCCACGATCCTCAACTCGTAAGTCTTTGGACCCACCGTATAAATACTAAAACATTAAAATGAGTCACAGTGGACCCAAAATGTTACACGAATCTAAAATAAAAGATTCCCCGTAATTGATCCCTATCAATTACTCCCGGTACAAGACCCACATTTAAATAAACCACCCGCGAACTAAAATGTTCCACAAATACACAAATCACAACGCTTTTCAAACAAATCGAAAACAACATTTCCACAATCATTTGTTTTCCAAAAGCCACAACCCAAAACAATAAAAAGCATCATTTCATGCATATTGTTTTCATAAATCCACAAACCCACCAAAACATATATATTTCACATAAATATATATATACGTAGTCATCAGCTCAGGAATGCCTACCAATATCAACTATAGTTTGCAGTTAACTAAATAACTCTCAAAACAAAATGGTAAGCCCGTTCGTGAATGAACATCGTGAGATTACTCACCTCGAAATTCCTGCTGCGTCTTCAATACAGAACAAAGCAGCCAACCCACAAAACGACCGTCCAATAATACTTCGTCAAGTACCTAATCACAATCGGTTTCCACTTAGTAACAATTCACAAACGATTTAAGTCCGAAACCCCTGTTTTGAACTAAAATCCCCAAAGTGACGCCAATCGAGGCGAAACCACATCCGAGACCACCCAATTTCTCCAGAATACATCTACGATAGATATGCCAAAACCACAAGTCGATCGGATAGTCGGATCCTCATGGATCGAAACATCGAACGGTCCGAAACCGTAAAAACCCTAACATGCTCATATAATCTCCAAAAATTACAAACAATATATCGAAATGCTTGTATCGACGAGTAGATCGAACTCAGGAACAGAAACTATCCCTGAGGTGGCCTGAAACTGTCCCAAAGTCGGAATTTGACAAAACTCCCAACACCAAAGTTCTTCATCTCAACTCCAATTTAAACTTTCATAACTAATACAAAGTCTAAATCATAGCCGTTTGGCCGGAATTTACCTCGCAACATCTGAAATTCAATGAACCCTAGAATTTCAAAGCTTCAATTCGTCCTCCACAAGTGAAATCATCCCAAGCCGCTTTGGGAGAAGCAACAACGTCCTATGGGCTTCAAAAGCCCTCAAGAAATACCGGCAAAGGTGGCCGGAATCGAAAGTTCACATCTGGGTCAGGCACAGCTCCACCGCCAAACTTCTCAGCCTTGCACTGCCATCCACAGCTCGTTTCATGCTCCAATTCTTCCACAGACCTCAAGAGGGGATTGAGGCGAAGAGAACCCACTTTGAATAGCGTCCTATGGTGGCCGGAGGAAGGAGAACGAAGACGGCGAAAATGGGGAGGCGACTCGGGCTCGGGGAGAGAGAAAACAGAGCTGGGTTTCCCAAAATGGAAACCTGGCCTTTTTTGCAATTTCCGGAATTTTTTGTCCTTTTATACCAAAATGAAAAGTTTTTCCGAAGCCCATAACTTCTTCATATGAACTCTGATTCTCTCGTTCAGCATGTCCACGAACTCGTATCGATGCGCTCTACAACTTTCATGAAGGAAGCTTTTGGAGAATCCCCACGAATAAAAAGTCAACCCTTGCGCCCCCCTTAAAATGACGCTTCTTGAATAATTATTCGCCCAAAACACTTCCGCTCCATCCACGAGCCACGAAACCGTCCAACAACCACGAGTTAAGTTCCAGAAAATCCTCGGAAAATAAATACGAATTTCCAGGGCATCACACCTATCCATTGTAATTTTTCATTATGAATGAAGATTCTCTTATGATGATGATGATGATGATGATGATGACGACGACGACCATGATCATGATAATAAAATGAATGTAAACAACAATATGGAAATTTTTCTTTTGATAGCAACGAAATGGGAACTACTTCAATTGGATTTTGTGCTTTTATTTATAATATTGATTTGAATATTACTAAATGAATTTTGGGAAGTCAAATTTCATTGCTCTAATTGGACAAACTAATTTAATATGGAAGTTGATTTCTACTTTTTGTTCAAAATATTGTTGTTTTGGTCAATGTGCTGCTTTTTATTGTGTATTTAGTTGTTAAATTTGGGAAGAGTGAAAACATTCTGTTGTTGATTGTATCTAGAACAATAAGTTTGCTTTTTTATGCTCATTTTGATTTTTGATTTTTGATTTTTGATTTTTGCTTTTTGATTTTTGATTTTTGATTTTTGATTTTTGATTTTTGATTTTTGATTTTTGATTTTTGATTTTTGATTTTTGATTTTTGATTTTTGATTTTTGATTTTTGATTTTTTTTTGGAAGGCCAAAAATTGTACTCTGAACTGTAAATTTTGTATCTTTATCTTATGAGACAATGATCTAGTAAAGGTAAGATGTGTTCTGAAAATGAAAAAAAATATCAACTAAAACTGAATGTGAACAACAAAATCGAAAATTTTCTTTTGATAATGACAAAATGGAAATTACTTCGATGGGATTTGGTGCTTTTTTTTTTCTTAATTGGAATTGGAATATTACTAAATGAATTTTGGGATGTGAAACTTCATTAATTTAATTGGACAAACTAATTTAATATCGAAGTTGGTTTATGTTTTTCGTTCGAAATATTGTGATGTTGCTCATCTTTTTTTATTGTGTATTTTGTTGTAAAATTTTGGAGTGTAAACATGTTGTTGTTGATTGTGTTTAGAAGAATTAGTTTGCTTTTTTATGCTCTAAACTGTAAATTTTGACTCTGTCTTATAAGACAATTATCTAAAGCTAAGATGTGTTTTGAAAATGAAAAAATTATCAAATAAAACTGAATGTTAACAACGATTCTGTAATTTTTCTTCTAATTACAACAAAATGGAAATTACTTAGATGGGATTTCGTGCTTTTTATTTCTTAATTGGAATATTAATAAATGAATTTTGGGAAATCAAATTTTGCTCGAGATGCTGCTTTTTATTGTGTTTTGTTGTTATGTTTGGGAAGAGTGAAAACATGCTGTTGTTGATTTTATGCCCAAAGAGAATGGAAAGTTTGTTTTTTTTTTCTTTGTTTTTAATTTTGCTTTACTAGATTTGAGAGATGGCAAATTTAAATTCCTAATCTAAATTTTTAATTGAAAATTGGAAATTAGGGTCGAGTACTTTTGCTGAGGTTCTGAGTGAATTGAAGATGAATCAGGACGGTCACTTATCGAATGTTGTAAAGGAGATGTTAACTGATCTTGGCGAGGGTGTAGTTGAATGTGTACAATCTGGGAGAGGTTTTGGTGTCCTTGATCCAAGTGTGTTGGCCATTCGTGGGTCCAGCCTTGTGATTTCTCACACTTTTTTTTTTGCTCCGATTTAGTTATCCCTAATACAGTAGTAAAAAAATCTTTTTACGTTGTTGAATTTAGAGGTTATGAATGAGAAGCTGATGACTTTTCCTCTAAAATTGACAATATCTCCACTGTGTAAGTCTTTTGGTTTTTATTTATTTTTCTGTTTCTATATCAGTTTTGTTTTATTCTGCATTTCTGATATTTTCTTTATGTAGGAGTGACGTGTTGTTTATGAAAATTCATCCTCACTTACGAACTACGCGCGATTCTGTCAAGTTTGTTCTCAATGCTATGACAATGATGCTGTATTGTAAGGATGGTTATCTAGTTACGCAGCATGGGCTTAGTCAAATAATGGTTTATGAGTGGTTTACTGCTTTTGATAATTTTCATAAGACGAAGATTAATGTGCAGTACCTTATAAGTAGCCTCCCTAAATACCATTTGCGGTCCTCTTTACAGTGGGGGTTGAATTTTTTCTTAAATAAATCTAGATTGGTTCATCTATTGCGTCAAAATTCACCAGGTATTGCTTTCAATGTGGTCTATAATTATTACATGCACTTATATACCAACGTAGGTATCCTTAATATTGGTGATCTGCATGATGGGGTGTTTAGGATTTTACTGCAGATTTCGACCATGTTATGGCATTTTGTGAAACATCAGTTTTTGGTTTCACCAGCGCATTAGTTAGATTTTAATATGTTGTTTAAGTACCGTGAAGTCTATTTTCATAATTTTCAGTGTATTGATAGCCCGACTATTCATGAACCGAATGGAAAGGTTCATGAAATAGTTGCGGTTGGTTTGTGGGTGGAAATGACAGAGAATAGAATACGGGATTTTTATTCAAGATTCGAAAATGTTGTGTGTGGTATGTGGTGATGTTATTTGATTTTAATACTTTTTGTATGATCATTTGACTAGCGCGTTCATAATTTTTTTTCCTTTTCTCTTTGTAGTCAGAATCTCAAAGGCTTCACACGTGCATGTATCCTTCCAAGAGGAAGTGGAAGCCATAGCTGCAATACAGGGCACTGATGGGCAGGTTAGTTAATGGGACAATTGTTTTCTATGTGTTGTAAATTTTATGTCTTCATATAGTTAATGTAATTAAATTTTTTGTAGTGGATTGATGGTCGCGTACTTTCCGTAAGGGCCATTTCAGATGAATTGGTGTCTTATCTCAGTTTTTGGAAAGCTTATTCTCCTAACTTCTTGATATGATTCATGTTATTCTCTAATCTGATTGAAGTTCTTCATTATTTTAATTATCTTGATGCATTTTGTTTCTCATGAGAATTTTTTTAATTTTTTTATGGCAGAGTGGTGCTATGCAAGTGAGATGGTTAGTGATTTGTGTCTTAATATTGTGAGCTTTTCTTGTGCTGCTCTTTCTTGTGATGTGTGTCTTAATGTACGTTTTTTATTTTATTTTTGGCAGCGTTGACATCCTTCGTAATAGCAAGGAGAATCTTTCTCACATGTTGAAGAATCTGGACCCATTCTTTATGCTGTTTATTTGTAATGAATGCATGAATAAATATCTCATTGTCTAAACCCTAAAAAATGGAAATTACTTCAATGGGATTTGGTGCTTTTTATTTATTAATTGGTATATGACTAAATGAATTTTGTGAACTTGAATGTCATTACTTTAATTGGACAAACTAATTTAGTAGAAGTTTGTTTTCTGCTTTTTGTTTAAAATATTGTTGTTTTGCTCAATGTGCCGTTTTTATTGTGTATTTTGTTGTTAAATTATGGAAGATGGTTTTCTGCTTTTTGTTCAAAATATTATTGCTTCGCTTGATGTGCTGCTTTTTATTGTGTATTTTGTTGTTAAATTTGTGTAGAGTGAAAACATGCTATTGTTGATTGTGTCTAGAACAATAAGTTTGCTTTTTTATGCCCATAGTCTAATCTTGTTTACAAATAAAAAAATGCTGCGTAATTTTGATTTTTGATTTTTATTCTCGTTTGCTTTATTATTATTATTATTATTATTGTTGTTGTTGTTGTTGTTGTTGTTGTTGTTGTTGTTGTTGTTGTTGTTGTTGTTGTTGTTGTTGTTGTTATTGTTATTGTTATTGTTATTGTTCTTGTTGTTATTGTTTTGTTGTTGTTGTTGTTGTTGTTGTTGTTATTGTTATTGTTATTGTTATTGTTATTGTTATTGTTATTATCATTATTATTATTCTTATTCTTATTCTTATTATTGTTATTGTTATTATTGTTGTTGTTGTTGTCGTCGTCGTCGTTGTTGTTGTTGTTATTATTATTATTGTTATTATTATTATTATTATTATTATTATTTTTTTTTTTTTGTTTTGCAAAACACCTTACCTTTTCTAGATCATAGTTTTGCAAGACAGAATAAAAATTTACAGTTCAGATGATGATGATGATGATGATTTTATATGTATTATATTTATTTTACTCAAGGGGCATATATCGCAAATCTAAAATTTGGTCAAACCTTTGACACTAAATTTTCCCTTCCCTTCATAGTAGTAGAGAGCTATGAGTGAGATTCGTAATTTATGTTTTTTTTTTTTTGATAATTTCGTAGGCATTATAGTCAAAGTTTGTCTTCTTCTTTTTTGAATCAAACCCGAAGTTGGGTATTGATAGATATATTCATTTAAAGCCAGAATATGTCATTACATACCCTTCCGCTGCCATCTACAGACAGATAAGAAGGTAGTGGTAGTACCCACAGTGGTACATAGAAATAGACCTACCCATTAGACATTCATATATGTAGATATAGCGGAGATTCTCCTTTGGTACTATTCCAGATGTGCTAGAGATACATAGAGTGCACATAACGTGCATTTAGCTTCCTAAAAGGAAATTATTGTAAAAAACTATGCTAAAATATAAATAATGGACTAGGGCCAAAACCCCAGCCCAAAAGGGCAGCCACCAAAAAGGCCCACGTAAGGCCCAACAGCGTGGTTAGGTCCAGTCCACTTGCTCCATCCCATCCCCGCCGTACGAAACATTCAGGCTAAGCTCCGTCCATCGCACGCCGCCACGACCCGAACACCCTTGATCTAAACTACCACAATCTTTCACTGCCTGCAACCCAAACCGGCACGGCCCCGCCGTTACAACCCACGCCAGCCCAGAGAAACCAAATCTCGATCTAGATCTCTGCACCGCACACTGCCAACGAGAAAAACCAGTGGCGCCGCCAACCAAGAAACCCACATCAGGGATCAACTGCCAGAGCTGTTTGCACTACCAAAGCCTCGCCTTAGCTAGCCAAAACCAGCAACAGCCATCAATATCCGTCTGGCAGCAGACCCCTAGACATCAGCGCAAACCGGAGGCCAGCCCCTACTCCTGGGCTTCGCCAAACAAGTTCGAACTGGCACTCGAAAAAAAAAAACTGGCCTTTAGGGTTTAGAGAGAAGTCGGAGGCGGCCTCTTCATTCGAAGTTTGTCTGTTACTTCATCCTTCGTCTTTTGTTATTATGAGTCTATGAAAAAACAATTCAACAAAAATTTTATTTCAGTTGCATATGAGAAATTTGCACTTACTTTTTGGCCCACTAGACTTAAATTCCTGGATACGCCTGTGTTTAAACCTTTTACAAGATAAAAAATGCCAACATATGGGAAATAACATTACTTTGCCACACACAAATTAAATTTTAAATGGCTAAAACGTGGTATTAAATGATTTTGAAATGTTCAATTATGATACCAAGATATGAGAAATTTTCATGATAGGTTTGATACAAGATGAGATGGTTAATTACTATTTGTTAAGTTGATGATTAGACAAGTATTTTTTATCATTGACATATGCAACTACAACCAAGTTTGTCTACTGTAAGTCAATATTGTTTAATTATACTATATATTGAAGGAGTAGGCTAGAATGCAACAATGATTTTAACACCAAAGTGGGTCCACTGACATAGCTCCTTCAATTCTCCTATACAGAAACGGATGAAAAAGTGTTAAATGTGAACTCTCCATTGAATGTAAATTGTTTTCCATCATAATGAAAAAAAGATGACTTTATGGTCGCACATTAGATGAGGCCTTCCCAAGGAAGCCATTGACTTTACCACAAAAATCTGTTTTCATAGCTTCGGTCGAAAGTCATTTCATCATTTCACAAAATCCTAATCGATCAGCTCATCAAAAGCATGGGGAAAGTAGGACTGATAGGCAGGGACGGAGCTACTCAAGGGCCTGGAGGGGCCATGGCACCCCCCAACTTTTTGGCTGCATATGTAAATGTTGTTTGTAATCTAGTTGACTTGAGTTTTTACACACACAATTACTAATGTTGGCACCCCCAGTCCCCCACGTGAGTTCATCCATCTTACATTGGCCCCCCTCATCTATAATCTCTGGCTCCGTCCCTGCTGATAGGAAAAAGATCATAGAGCTTCATCACATTAATCAACTTATTTAGCACCTTCCTTCCAAAACCCTATTTGTTTTCAAGAATTAAATACTTCTTCAACATCAATCTTTTTATGACTTTAGATCATAGTTATTCGGCTTTCTCGTTGTTTTTATTTCTTGGTCAAGGTTCCTTCTAATTTGTTATTATTTTCCATGTTATTTCAAGCACTATGAATCTATGTAGAGAATGTTTTCTACGCATATTACTCTTATAGTGCATGAATGTTCTGGGATATAGATCTTCATTTGGAGTGTGTCCTCATGCTGCATTTTTGAAGCAAATATCTCAAATGGACAATTTTTGACCATGCATATAACCCTCAATCTAGTTCTATCACTCCTTAGGAACACCTTCCCAACCATCCAAGATTCCCCTCTCTCTTGCAACTGCTCGAAATATTTCAGCAGTGTAAATATCATTCCTTTCACAAATACAGGATTCTTCATATCAGTTTTTGGGTTGAATTATGAGTATTTGTCCTCTTCCTCACCATTTGAATCGATTATGGGCCCTAATGCTTCATTTTCTGAATCAAAGGCACCAAACATGCCCTCATTGTCTTTAAATTCAACATCATCTTCAAAGAAGTACGTATTTTTGTGCACTTGGTTCTTTGCTATTAGTTCCAACCCACTGTTCATTTATCAGCAACACCATCAAGCTCTACCTTGCTGCCTTGAGCGGTTGCAACATCATGACACTCCAACTCCTTGATAACAATCCCAAGTTTATTTTTTGGCTCCTCAAGGACCTCCTCAATTACTACATCGCTTGAACCAACTTGACTAAACATAAAACTATTATTTCTAAAAACCTCATCAACTTGATCATAATCATGTAGGTCCAATTGTCCAAATGATCTAAGTAGATGATAATTAGCCTAAAATCTGGTACAAATGAACACATATCAGTCACATCAGCGTCGTAACTTAACTTCGTTAATGCATCATCTTCACTTCCAATTGAATACCAGTAGTCCATCTTTCTACTATGCTTCAATCTCCTTACCATTGCATGAACCTCCGTAAGTGAAATCATATCCTTATCACAATTATCATAGTAATCTATACTCCTAGCAACATAGTTGTTATCCTTAATCCTCCCACCATGAAATATCTTTAGATTAACCACAATACAATATATGTTAAAGTTAGAAACATGATATAACTTGATGCAACCCCAAAAAAGCAAAAACGGAGAAACAATCCAAAAAAAAAAAAAAAACCAA
>LYNE01001234.1:25643-51391 GCA_001662545.1 Rosa x damascena
TAGTACGTAGGACAAGAAAACTACAAGCTTATCAACATGTTGGAAGACAACAACATCTTTCTTTAATTTATACTAGGACCACACGGTTTAAACACCAACAAGTACAATATTGAAAGCATATGGCTCCAACCCCAACTACATTCAAATGAAGAATTTACCTTATTCAATTAGTGGTCTACATATAATCCTAAATAATTTCAAGGTTGGATAAACAGAGCCAATGATATACTATATATATAGTCCTAAACGCAAAACCCTTTCTAAAGAAAAAGTTTCACGTTCATAAATTTCTAGCTTTACGGCCTGCGAAGCAACAATGAAATCTTTGAAGATCATAAACCCTTAAAATGTTACTCAAAATCAATTTCATACAGAATCCAAACCCAAACAAATAGTAGACATACTATAATGGGGAATTCCACCAACAACCACTTCAGTGCGCGGATTTCACTCATCCATTTGAGAACGTTGCTTAAGTCACTGAATGAATTAAAACCTCAGATCTAGTAAGAAAATTTAAAAGATTTATTCTAGGTTGGTGAACGGCCTTTTGGGTTCGCTAGAGAGGATTAAGAGTTCAGAGATCTTGGGTTTGAGATAGAAAGACGAGGTTATGTGTGGTTTAGATTTAGACCAAATAGATAAGGTCTGGTCATTAAGACATTAGCCACGAAGCCAAGGGCATGATAGGATTTTAGCCTTGTGTGGGATCAAGTTCTAAAAGCTAACTGACTGGAATTGCCACGTCAATAGGTAAATGGGGCCCACTGAGGCCATGTCAGCATTTATTAATCTAATATATGGTTGAGTTAACGATACGATGATATTGATCAAGTTTATAAAATACAGGAGTACGACTGATGCAAATTGAAAGTATAGGATCATAACTGATGTAAAGTGTAAAGCATAGGGAGTTAAAGTGAAACTAGTTTTTTTTTTTTTTTTGAAAGGGGGTTGGTGCGGCTGCCCTCAAACCTTCATTAATGAAACTACAGAATACATGAAGCAGCTCAGTACGCCATATTGGTGTTTTAAGTTGGAAATAATTATAGAGCCAAACAAATTACAACAATTCCAATGATACATCAGTTGAGTTTGTAGTAATTTTTACCGCGTATCAGTTAGATCTGACATCGTTATTTTGGTTTGTTTGTTTACTTTTTTGCTTTGTCATTAATGTGTCTCAAGCACAGAGACCATATACTTGACAATCACTACAATAAAAAATGATATCGGCGATAACCCAAAGTTATTGCAAAAAATCTAAATTTATTGCTTAATTGAACATGTGATGACCAAAAGTTGTCGAAACCAATTATTGCTTAACTTATTTTACTAATTGTTATAAACGACGAAATTATACGGTTGTTGCTTTTTTCAATACGGTACGTAACTGGTTCCTCAAATATCACAGATTGTGAGACACAGAAATGTGTTATCAAAACCTATATGTGGGACATTATATTTGTTGCTATATTTAATATAGGAGATCTAGACTTCGTTTATGTTGGATATTCCATCTATGGAGTTGTATGTTTGTCACATTTTCTATATGCGAGGCAATTCGTTCCTCGCATATGACACGTTGCCAGATCCGTAAGTGGGTTACATCATGCTATATGTGAGACATTTTATTTGTTACAATTTCTAACATACGAGGCTTCATTTAGATTGTATATTCCGTCTGTGAGGCTTGTATGTTTGATCAAAAATTTATATGTAAGATTTACTTTTTGTTACAAAAAATAACTACGAGGTTTCATTTTTGTTGCATATATTAATATGTGACACATACGCATTTGTTATAGAAAATTATATGCGGGACTTCTTGTTTTTCATGTATAAAGTTATGCAACATCGACATAGTAGTTGTCGAAAATATAAAATACAAGATTAAATATTTGTTGAAAAAAATAATCAGCGAGGTCACATATAATGATTCGCAACATATGTAAAGGAATCATTGTTCGTTGCAAATGATTATAGATGAGGTTAGGTTGTTTGTCTCATCTAACAATAAGCAGAGTTTCACTGCAACATTATATATAAATAATGCAACAAATTGCTCTTTGATTTTTACTCTTTGTTTCACTAGGCTAAATCTGTGGGCTGATCTTTTACTCTTTGTTTTTTTTCTAGTTTCTATAGGCCTTTTTAGGCAATCCAGTGGTTTTTCCTATCTAGTTTTAGCATTGGGTCTTGGTCTTGTTGACTTAATTCTCAGTATATCTAGTTGTACACCAATTGAGGTCTCTAGGCGACTAGATTTACTGTTTCCTGGGTTAGGTTGGGAGGGCCGGATCCTTCTACTTTTCTAGCACCTCTGGCGTAGTAACAAAGGGGGATCCCACTATTTTTATGATGTATTCAACGTCAAAAGTCCTATGTACCATTGTGGGTACTAACACATCTTCTTGCCTATCTTACATGACAGCGGAAGGGTATGTAATGACCATTCTGGCTTTTGATCAATATATTGGCTACTGCCTTCTTCTTAAAAAAAAATAATAATGCAACAAATTGCTACAGCTCAAATTTAATTCTTTGTATAAAAATTTCAAAATAATTTCAATATTTGAAAAAAAAAATTACTTTATTAATAATATTTCTTAGCGAATAATATATTTGAATACTTATTCATTCATAAACCAAATAAATTCTACAAATCTTCTACCCAAAAATAATAATAGCTGATAAAAAAAAAAGTTTTTATAGTAAGTGTTTATTTGTAATGGTATCGGTTATCATGATCATCGAAAGGATGATTGCGAATTGAGTGAACTATTTATTATCCTTTGTAAACATAAACGTGAATTAGTTCTATGGTTAAAAAATGTGGAGAATTAAGTCAAATTGCATTTTTCAAATTTGCATAAGGTTTCTTATATCAAAGTTCTCTTGATTTATAGCTAAGAAGTATGAAAATATATATGGTGGGTGCTTATAGTAATTAAGGAAATTTTCTACGAATCAAATAAGCGAAAATTCTGTTGTGCATTAGTTGATCTATGGCACTTGTAAAAAAAATATGTTAAATGTTATTGAATGAGGGAAATGTTATACACTTGGAATCTTATTAGATCAGAACTCTAGTTACTTGAAAAGTGAGTAACAATGGTGGTGTTGGTCGCAAATTATGAAGAGACCAAAATATTAAATATTCTAGATAAGGTACTATCCACTTGTCTCAGCTAGTGGTTTTGTTTTTAAACTGTGTATGTATGAGTAGTATGATATTGCATGATTAATGCATCCAGTGCACTTAATCATGCCAACAAATCAGGGTGTTGTGATGATTGGAGACCGAAAGGTGGTTGCTAACCTTGGTGCACCGGAGTCTATTGAAGAAAAATAATTTATTATATATTGTTTTTCGGTACTCGTTGATGCATATAATATTTTAAATTTTTTTCAAACATAGCTGGTGTAAAACCCTACTGGGCAGCAATAATAAAAAATCATTCTTACAACAGCTTTGGATGCTATTAATGTGTATGTAGACGGGACAATTAGATGAACATTGAGAGAGTGACTTGGTAACTCTATTATATAAAAATTGTGTTATTGAGGGAGGTTGTACTGTCCAACAAATTTCTTTATTTTCCCATCTTTATTCTTCAATTTTTTTCTCATTATGATGATGGGATAATTCTAGAATCAACAACCTTTTCTTCAATTAACTTGTGTTGGGAAGTTCATGACTTGCATTTTCCTGATCTTTGCGTAACTTACTTTCCTTCATTTAACCGGTACTTTTTATTTTTATTTTTTTTTGTCTGTTCATTTAATCGATACTTTGCTTAATTTATAAATCTTTCTTAATAAATCAAATAAGTAAAAACTATCTCATAACTGATCAATTTTTTCCTTTTTCGCTAATAACTGTTTAACCACATCAATAGACATGTTAAAGAATAATTTGCTTGCTTAACTGGGAAGAAACCCCTAAAAACAAGAATCAAAGAGATGTGATATGCACTAATCCCTTCTCCTCCTCCGCACTAAACGTCAAAACCAAAACACCGTCGATTCTTGCCGCGTCGTTTGCTCGAAAGGGTGAGGTGTCTGGCTACGGGCAACCGGCTAAGCCTTTAACCATGTAATTTCCGTGACTAAGCACCTGAAGCCCAATTATTGGACTCAAGAAAAGGAATACGTGCGGATGAGATGAGATGAGAGAGAATGAGATGCCGGTGGACCACTGGCCTCTTGTTTTCATATATAAAGTCTCCCCTTCCCAGTCTTTGTTATTTGTCCACATTCCATATCATATTTACATTTTGCTCCCCTCTCTCTCTCTCTCTCTCTCTCTCTCGCTCTCGCTTTCTTCCAAAACTCAGACCTCCATCCATGGCCGATCAGCTCACCGACGACCAGATCTCTGAGTTCAAGGAGGCTTTCAGCCTTTTCGACAAGGACGGCGATGGTCAGATCCCTCTTTTCCCTTCTCCTTTTCCCCTTTCTTTGTTGGCTTCAATGTTTCGTTTACCGATTGGATCCCTAGATGTCGTTTTGGATCGCTTCCCTTTGGGCTAGATGATTCTGTTAGATTTGAGCATCGGTCTTGGGTTTCTATTTGTTTACTCCTTGTTTGGCTATTTTCACTGTTTTTTTGGATGAATTAGGTTTTTGATTTAGCTTCTCTGATATGGTTGTGGAGTAGCAGAAATGATTTGTATGGTTTTGTTGATTGTGGTTGATGTTGTTAGGGCACAAGGAGAGAAATTTTGTGATTTAAATTTTGAAACCATTTTGATCTCGGTTCGTACCTGATTGATTGATCTTGTCTCTTCCTATAAACAAGTTGGATGATTTACAAATTGTGCAAGCAGCCAGAAATTTCACACCATCCACGTGACTTTTCCAGTTTTGGAATTGAGTATTGATTGCACCACATTGTTTTACTTTCAGGCTATATACGGTTTCTGAAATGGCCAGGGTTGTTTGTTGTATTTTGCATTCTCATATACTTCATTCAGAATATGACGTCCTTTCTGTATTATACTATCTCTATAGGTTGAGTTAATGTTGGTTACGGTATGGTAACTTACTGGCTCCGTTTTCATGTCTTGGCTTTACCATTTGTGGACTATTCGAAACTCTTTTCCCCGGTTGTAAGGTTGTTTTGTTATTTTCCCGATTTGTATTGGTTTCTAGAAATCTGATTAGTGTTTGGCTTTCAATTGTTTGACATGTACTTCCGGGTTTCTAAATATTGATATTGTCCAAGTGTTATCGGAACTAAATGGAAGGATTGTTGGAGTCCCAGATAACGATAAATATCAAAATGAATTTTGGGGTTGATTTGTTCCTATCATTGAAACAGGGCTTACTCATCCCTCCCAAAGAGGAACAAAAAAATTTGGCCTGCTTTTAAAAACCAATAGCCATTTCTATGCTATTCACATCCCTAATTTCCACATACATTCTAATGCAGGCTGCATCACTACCAAGGAGCTTGGCACTGTCATGCGGTCACTTGGGCAGAACCCAACTGAAGCAGAGCTTCAGGATATGATTAATGAGGTTGATGCTGATGGGAATGGTACCATTGATTTCCCAGAGTTCCTTAACCTGATGGCTCGAAAGATGAAGGACACTGATTCTGAGGAGGAGCTCAAGGAAGCGTTCCGGGTGTTCGATAAGGACCAGAATGGCTTCATTTCTGCTGCTGAGCTTCGTCATGTTATGACAAATCTGGGTGAGAAGCTGACAGATGAGGAAGTTGATGAGATGATTCGCGAGGCTGATGTGGATGGTGATGGACAGATCAACTATGAGGAGTTCGTCAAAGTCATGATGGCCAAGTGAGGATCGGTTGACCTAAACCAAAAATTGGACATTTAAACAAAAAAAGGGAACATGGCAGATAAGTTTAAAGAGATTTATATCTCCCATTAGGACATCTTTATTTGGTATTGCTAGCTTTTGGTCTGTCCATTGTCGTTTCTTGTATGCATTATTTGTGGTACTTTTCTGCTAGTATGGACTTGTTTGCTCTCCCTTAGTAGCTTCGGTTTGGTAGTGTCTTTACATTATCGGTATTCTCATTCTACTTTTGATATCCCAGACCTCAAACATTGGGGGAATTTGATCTTTCTACTTATGGGTGATTATCATTGTTTATATCTCTGTCTCTTGTTTTCTTTTTGGACTCCTGTCCATATCCATGTGGTTACTTGCCCTCTTTGATCAACCATGGAATTTGTTGTAGGTATCCATGTTTTTGCACCGTCTTTGATCAGTTATATATAATAGGGACACGCCTCCATATAAATGTATATATACATGTATATTTATACTTGTGTTTGTCTCTGTGTGTGTGTGTCGATCTGTGAATTTGTTTTGAATGTGTATTTATACACTGACATGATGTGATTTGCATAGAGCATAGGACTAAGACTTGTACAACTTGGCTAAGCACACCCATGACACACTGAGGTCTGTGGTTGTGATTGATAGAAGGATACATTGCTTTAATAGAATGAAGGGTGAAGGTAAAAGATGAGTGATTGTACCATTACAAGATAAAAATTTGCAGACACATAGATTTAAATGGCGCATCTGATTCCAATCTTGATAATGCGATTAGTTTATAGTTTTAGACAGAAATCGGTAGGCTATATACAATTGTTCGTTGATCTGATAATGTAGTATGCTGCAATGTTGTGTTGAGACTTGAGAGAATACAGCAGGAAGGTATAATAGGCAACGCTCCGACAGGTGGATTTTAAATTAGGGTTTAATTTATGCACACCCCTCCTTATATGACTGACTCATCGTCCCAAGAGTAAGGAAGGAGAACGTAACTCCTTTGCTAACAATGATTAGGTTCGATAAGAGAAAGTTCGAAGGAAGATTGGGGGTATCATTCGTACAACTGGAATGACCTTCCTCCAACAAAGTAACTGTTACAAAAATAAAGAGGAGGGATATATAATCCGAAGTCTGACAATTAAAAACTTTTCGGTTTTAAATTGGAGATTGAATTTCAGATTTAGTTCGTTTTAACCCAAATTTTATTCTATTATATCACTTGGGCTAACTACAAGGGTGAGGAAAATGATTTTCGAAGTAAACCCCTTTGTTTAAAATGGTTTTTGCTTTTTTGTCAAAATAATCAATCGATCACGAGTTTATTTCCAGGCTTCATCCTTACGGACTGAGGTAGTAGCATCAAATGGTAAATTGTTATAAGATAAGAGTAACAACGTATTCCCGCCTTGAAAAGGAAAAGGTACATATGACTACCTCATTCTTTCTTATCTTTTGTCTTTTTTTAATTTTTTTATATTTTTTTTTAAGGATTAGGGGAGGAGATCAACGATGCCATCACTAGTAGACTTGATCATGAATAATATTGAAATTTAAATCCTGCAAACCATTTTTAACTGTGTAGTCAGTGTACCATAACTTGGTTGGTTAATGACAGGAGAGAACTAGACCGAACGAACGGGAGCTGGAAGCAGAGTATCATAGATTCTTATTCCAGGGAAGACAGCACTAAGAAACATCGCTGTGGACAACGTTTACGCCAATGTTTCTGCCTGTAAACTAATCTAATGTAATGTACTAATGTATCATCATTGTCAATTTGTACATTATTGTTCATTCATGGCCTTTAGACCTCTTAAACTTATAGCAAACTAAATATACCCCCTTGATAAGATTTCAAAACACAAATAACTCCACAACATTTTGTTTTACACATTTAAAGACAAAAGTTTACACTTAGAGCAAGTTCACCCGTAGTCAAGAAATGTCAAGGTCGAAAAGTCAAGAATTCAACCAGTCAAGTTACTGTTCACTGGATATGGGTTTTCATCCGTTTTTTCTTGATCGGGCAAGACTGTTCATCAATTCACTGTTCATCAAGTTTTTAATATGTTTATTTTACTGTTCATTGAATTTCTGGAACATTCAAGGCAACATGGAGATCTAGATCTAGATCAGTGTGATTTTAATTTGGTTTGTATTATTTTTAATTTTTTTTTATTTGCTATGATTTTTAATATAAGTTGTGTGCTTTAATAAGAGGAATTAGAAGAATACAATTTTTATTTCATAAAATTTATGCTTACATAAAAGAAAAACTAGGAATAAGTACAATACAATTAACAACATGCATAATCACATAATTATTCAAATCATGATAATTCTTTGTTCTTGCTCTGGCAACTTCTTCAGGAGTGATCATCAAGAGATCTGTTTCTCCTGTTGTAAAGGGAGTTGTAAATTCTAATAATTTGAAATGATGGCTATCCATCAATTCAAATTTTCTCCTTTTATAAATTTGTTTGAAATCTAATTTTGGGATTGCAGAGTATTTCACCTCTTGTTCTATTTCATTGTATTCAAATTCTTCAGCATTTAGGCGTTATACTCCTTTCTTTTTTCCAAAGATGCTCATCATCTTGACATCCTTTGTTACCAAGTGTTTTGGTTTTTCATACCTGATACCAGTTAGACTAGTAGAAGGTTCTAGAAAAATCATTCTTGGAGTAGGATTCTTCTTAGGTTTTTCTAATGGTTTGAATCCATTAGCTTTCTTTGCTTTTTCTGGAGGCTTTTTCTTATCTTTCAGTATATTTTTCATAGAATCCAGCATTTCTCGCTATTCATTGATTTTTCTGCCAACACTTGTTAGCTGTTCTTCTTCCCTTTTAGGAAGTTATTTGATATAATCTATTTTGTTTTCCAATTTTTCTAATTGGGAGATTATATCTAGTACTTTTTCTAGATGATCTTGACATCTAGATACTTCTTGTATCAGGTTCTGATGTTTCTCATCAGAAGATTTTTGTAGAGAATTCAACTTCTCTAATATTAATTCAGACATTGTCCCCATTAGGGATTCCCTTTTGAGCTTTTTCAGCAAGCTCTAATACCAGTGATGTGCGGATCTAACCGATGCTCAAATAATCAAGAGGTTTTTGTTCCTCTTCAAGAGTATATTTGATATCTTGAATATTTTTCTCAACTTTATATATTATCTTCTGAACTATATAGATAATATCTCAGTAATCTGGGGTTTCTCTCTTGAGCCTTGCTCTAAAATCCTTTAATTTTCTCAATTTTTCTCTTTCTTCTACCAATTCTTTGCTAGTTCTATTGCAGATAGCAAGTAAATCTAGTTTGGAAAGGATTGAAATTATGAATAGTGAAAATAACTGTTTACCTTTAAGTATAGAGGATGGATTTATACCTGCAATATGTTAAACAAACAAATTCAAAAGTATGGACCCACTACACTTCGTCAATTTTCTTTTTACTGAAGGAAGAGATAAATACTAAAGAGGAAGTAAAAACTTCTTAAAGACAAAATGTCCCTAAGAGAAAGTGCAGCGGTCTCGGTTTGACCGGGCAAAAGCAGGGAATGATGATGTGGTGACCGGGCTAATGAGAAAAAGGGCTTCCACAAGCCCAAGCTTGACCGGGCAAGGCTTGCCCTTCCATGCCCAAAGCCAAAAAAAGGGGCAAGCCCGTGACTAATTCCATGACCCAGTCTGCCTAGCTGCCAGCTCGGCCCGAGGAACCCACATAGCTGACATCACCCACTGACGCGCCGGAAGAGTGCGTGGAACGCACGGACGACGCAGAGCGAGCAGCAGTGCATGTGGCACAGCTTTTTGTCCTGTAGCGACAGACGGGGGGCCGGGCATCGCCACGTGGAAACGCGTTGGCTGAACAGAAATTTTGAATCCAACGGTCTTTTAATCTGGGCCGTTGGTTTCAATTAAGAGGAGGATCCGACGGCAATGAAATTAATATGTGTTTAGGGTGTTTAAACGATAAGAAAAAAAATTGTAAGAATTGTAAAAAAATCATCCTAGAGAGGATGAGGAAGAGAAAATAGATCGACTCCACGTTAGCCTGTTTTCAGTGGAATGAAAAGATTGAAAACGACAACCACTACAAGATGTATGAAGATACAGACGTGGAAGAAAATGGAACTAAAGCTAGGATAGAAAACAGCTCTTTTGTCCTAGGCCACAACTCTGAAACAGATGAAAACATGTGAAGCAGCAGGTGTAAAAAGCACCGAAAGCAACTTTGGCATTTTCCCTAAAGATGCTTTTGCTTTTTAAAAAGAAGAAGGTGAAAAACATTTCAGCTAAAGAAATCTGCTTTTCTTCAATCGACCTCAATCTCCGGAACACTCAAGAAAGCATAAAATAATGAAGATGTCCTGTACATTTTTATGTTTTGAATTCCAGTTTAAGTTATGCTCCCTATAAAATGAGCCTTAAGTTCAGTCTGTAAGGCATCAGAAAATTGAGCAGAATCATTTTCTCTCAAGAAGTAAGAAAGCCATAGTAGCAGTGTTTCCTGTAAATCGTTTGATTCGGTGTACACTTTATTCCAAGTAAGTACTTGTAAATCAGTTATAAGTAGCTAAACATCTTTTAGCTATTTACCCAAGAGTAAGGCTCTGGGTTCTATATCTATATTTATGTTTGAATAAATAAATTCAGCTTGTGCCCAGTACACTGTCACAAAAATATTTTGGTTGTTTATGTAGTTGTTTACTTATTAGTAGTAGCAGTTAGCAATAGCAGTTGTTATATTCTTTGCTTTAGAAACTGAACCCATATCATACTAAGGCAGCAGTGATTCCACCCTGTTAGTAGCCGCTTAGACAGAAGGTTGTTAGGCGAAGTTGTGGCATGTTGAAGGCTAGTCCTGAGGCTGATAATGTGTTAAGGCTTTTTAGCAAAAAAAAAAATAGTGGTTGATACTATGTAAAATTGTAAAAGGGTAAAAGGGAATAGAGTGTATCCTTAATTGTATAAGGGGAAAGGTTGTGGACTTTTGTGTTAAATGAAATGTTGTCAGGTAATCTTTTGTAGTTGTCTATTAAACTTAAACCAACAAGTAAAGTTCTTCCACATGTGAGTAATTGAGTACCAGTAAGTGCTATTTCCCAAGATAGATTCTAGAACGTAGACGTGGCTGAATGACAGCCAAGTTTTAAGATCATTTTGACCACGAGTGACCATGTTATTGACAAAAGCTGAAAAAATGCTCAGTGAAAATGTTACAGAAAATCAACGAGTAAAAACATTGGAAGCAACATAGAGTTGTAGACATATCCCACATAGCTCAGAGCTCAAATTGTACACTCCTCTCTCTCTAGCTCTGGGTGTAAAAGAACACAGAGTCGATTTCAAAGAGAGCGGGTAACCCATTAACACGAATACTGATATATGGGTCATCATTTGGCCCTTGAGTCCTAAGCCCGTCATGTCTGGCCCAATCTTTTCTCAAATAGGATAGAGTATGGGTCATGTAAAAGTTTAAGCCCGTTAGGGCCAAGCCCAGCTCAACCCGACTCTTTAAGCCCGCCCAATTGAGTCCAAATAATTTTCTATGTTTTCTATTATTTAAATATGTTTATCTTTTTTCTATAACATACAACTTATATATTTGTTTGTAATTGCTTTCATAAGCTTTATTTTCTTTAATTTTTATTTCCTTTGTTCACTGACAATTAATTTTGAGAGATTTGGAGAGATAGTTAATTGAATATAACCACCTTAACTATATATATTAAATAGGATCAACAAAGTATTGGATTACCTATATAACCATTGAGCCACATTTTGAGAAAAAAAAAATAATAATGTATTTCTTTTTGTTAAACAAAGTAAGACCATTTTCGGTGCTATTCAGAACACCAGCCTGGCCTTAATGGGCATGTAAGGGTTAGCATGTTTAAGTCTTAGCTCGGCCCTAAATTTTGTTGACTTTGACTGGGCCTAGCTCGGCCCGTGATGATCTCTATACTAAGAGACCATGGCTGCCAAAAACCCATTTATCCTTTTTCTTTTTCTTTTTTAATTTTTTTTTTATTTTTAGCAAGTGTTTCTTCCCAATTATTTTTTCTTCTCTTTATATTTTCGGGCTCAACTACAATTCCATGTTAATTTATATATAGCTAAAATTTATAATATATTTTAATGAAGAAATCAAAATTATATTTCAATACTATTTGAAAGAAATCTATAGATCTCCAATGGGGAAGAATGAACGATTTGAGGGTCAAATCAAATCTATATAATACCATGGGTTCGAGTTTTTTTTCATATCCTCTTCCTCCATTCAAGATCTGTAATAGCTGGGGATGAAAACCTTTCATTCAATTACAAGTCAATATGTGTAGTTGCCCAATAAACATTAAGCTTCACAGGAATCATTTATGGGAAGAACATAAGGAGTATCTAAAATTACGATGAATGGAAAAGAGTCGTCTTGTATCACAGGCAAAGCTTACCTGTCTGGCGCTAAATTTTTTTTTTTCCTGAACCGAGGTCTTTCTATATTCATATTCATGTTTGAAACTCCCTTAATGTGTTTCTCTTGTTATTTAGACCCTTTTGACATTATCCCAATGCTTATTGGGGTTTACCAACGAAAGCTACTTATTTTGAGTCTCACATCTTATGATTAACTGATCACTTCTTTGTGTCATGGTTGTCTTCTAAGACACTCACCAAATCATTAGGCTTTCATTAAATTCTGATTCGGGTCAGTCCGTTGTTGACCCATATGTGTCTCGCACATAGGTAGCAAGTAACATGACAGTGCGCTAAGAACTAGTTGGCCTTTACATTCCTTTGTTAAATCTTCCCTTAGTAGGCATGCAAATCCTACATAACTTATGGCCATGACCTGCCCTCAACACAAGCCTTTAGTGTTTCACCGATAAGCCACATGGCCTTACAATCTTGTCCCGTCTAGTGAGGGTAGCTTTATTATCTTCTTGATGGTTATATCGTGGCTCTAAGGGCTTACTCTCGCCCATAGACCGATCCTTTAGCAAAGTACGTCACCTTGCTTGCAAGCATGCCGCTTGAGTGAGCAGTTGATCGGTGCCTCTCTTTAGCTTCCTTTAGTTTAGCACGGTGCCCCCATCCAGTGCTTACTGGCATCAATTTTCTTTGGGCAAGGTTAAATCCAAATCAATGTCCATGTTAATTACTACATGGCCAATGAGAACTAGAGGTCTTGACATATATATCTGCCATAAGCCCACATCTTTGTCTAGACGTTGCTAGCTCGAGGATTGTCTACATACAGACCTAGCAAGCAACGCTGACGCATAATACTAGCCCTTTCTTAAGCTGATATTGTCCATGAGACTTCCTGACTCGAGCAGATATATTCCACATATGCCAACATTTTAGGCCTCTGAGAGTGCCTAGAAGAAGCTCGCTTAGTGCCCTATGAAGGCCATCATAGGCAGTGGTGAAGAGTTAAATTAGGTCTTCCCCTATAGAGTATATTTGGCAAATTCTCACTTGGTAGGAGGAAACATCATTATGTCCGAGAAGTCATAACAGTCCATAACTAATTCATATGAATTTCGAATGACATGTTGTCAAGTATGTTAAACTTGTCTCGATCTTTTTGACACTTCTTGTGATTTGAGTTTTCCAAGTTGAAGTACCTCAAACACGAAAATCACGAAGTTACACTTATTTATGATAATGCCACTCATTCTCCATTTAGCTCTAAACTCATTGGGGCTCCAATACTCACTCCTCATAAATGTCTCCTTTGTAAAGTGTCATAAGGACACTACTCTAGCTTAAATGCAGAACATGACATTCTCCCCCACTTATACTATCAATGCCTTCATTGATATGCACTTCGTCTCTTCTTCAAGATGATTTATAGGCATACCAAAACAGATGTTTCATTCACTGACTACTGCCCTTCCACCCTTGTGAAATTACTTCTTGTGACGACTTTTTCATGTCTACTTGTGAACTTGGCAAATGACACTCTTGTCATAACCTTCTCACGGCCACTTGTGAACTTGGCAAATGACATTCTTTCCATTACATTCTCATGCCCAATTGTGAACTTGGCTAGAGAAAAACAAACACGCTACTCTTGTGCTTAAACACCACTCTCTGCATTAGCCATCTAGAGTATAAAAATCCACCACCTCATGTATTCTTCTTACTTGACCCACTCCTATGTTCTTGCAGAGTCCCCTCTAGGACATTTCACCACTGCACCTATTCTTTACATTATACCGTCATTCTTCCTTACTTTGTTTCTCCACTGCAAAGCCCTAAAATGAATGTTTTGTTCACTCTTGCAAAACTTCTTACAAATAGAAGGAAATAGTTTAGTGAAGACTAAAATGAAGTTGATGACAAGTTAAATTCAATATTCAGAACTATTCATATATGTAAATTATGGTCTAATATCAATCTAAGTTAAAGCTTGAAGAAAAGTGATCAATTCCAAGCTTGAACATTTTGCTCACTTTTCTTTGGCTCGTTTATGTCTCTAGCTATAGTCGACCACCTCTAGTTCCTAGCAACAACACCTGAACTAGACAAGGGGGTGTGACAATTTGCTCATCCTCTTCCCAAATGATAACATCCTTCACCTATTAGAATATGTTTGAGAAAAACAATTAATGCGGGTACAAGTATTTAGATGTTTTGTGATTCTTTATTATGAAGTCATCAATACTCATAAAGTGAAAACAACATACTATGAGTAGAAAGTGTGACTAATGCATACTTTATAGAGGGTTGTGTATATGAATAATCCTTCGAAAACTTTAAGTCTTATTCACATAATTATGATAAAAGTTATTGTCTCAGACACATAACTTCAAAAAAAAAAAAAAAAGTTAAACAAAATTTATATCCTATCTTGATATCCTTTTCTGAAGTAAAGCTCTTGTAAGAAATAGCAGCTCATTTATAAAACCGTTCTCTCAGCCCAAATCTTTCCTAGACATCACATTTAATTGGATGGGCCTAGTTGTGAAAGAGTTATGACTATTGTCATCTATTAATAATGTTCAAGGCAAATTGCCATTACATAAATTCTTGGAAATAAAAGACTACTAATCAAAATCTGCGAAATCAACATTGTTTCCCCTGCCAGATTTGAAGTCGGCAATAGTGAGATTGACGTCATTGTCATCTCCATCTTCTCCTCTAGCTGCAAGATAAGCCATTTACTCTCTCAAGTCTCTATACTCTTTGTATTGTGCAGCTAACTTCTCACTCGCTTTACATTGCTTAAACCAATGCTCGATGGATCCACCTCTATGGCATACATCATTGTGATTGCCTCCCTTTAATTGAGGTGCAACTTGTGCATGTTGGTGTCCCTTAGGACGTTGGCGTCTTCACCATGGCTGGTGGCTGCTCCACCATGCCCGACAGTGCTGTGCCTTTCTCTCCCACGCTGGCTAGTGTTGCCACGTGACTGTTCATCACTTTGGTTGTTTCCTTCCTTTGTAAGGACGTTATATGGACCCACACATCCATTTTGTTGTCCATTTTCTTTAGGGTTCTGCTCCTTGCACCCTTCATTAGGTGCGCTGACTATAATTCACTTCGTGAACGCTATTAGTTCCAACAAGCCTCGAGTTATAGATCTTCACGAGTATATTGTCAAGTTTCTCAGCAACTGACATAACAGTAATGAGCTGGTGAAACCTCGTGATTCATCTACCATTGCACTCAAGCCTATATTGCTTTACTACCATTAATGGTGAAACGGGGAAGGTTGAGGGGGTTTTCTCAATTAATTCTTGGTCTGTGATCTCAGTTCCACAAAGTTCCATCATCAATTTGATGCGTAGAATCTCTGAATTATAATCAGAAACATTCTTGAAGTCAGTGAAGCGTAGATCATTCCACTTCACCTTCAAGTCAGGGAGGAGGGTATCTTGAATATTTCTGAAGCGCTCTTCAAGCGCGTCCCCAGAAAGCCCTAGGATCCTTGATCAACATATACTCTCATTGGAGTGACTCATCCATGTGTCGTCGCATCAAGATGAGAGCTTGAGCAATTTTAGCCCTAGTAGGCATAAACTGTGTATTAGTATTTGGCTCTCGAATTATGGGCAAGATCCCTTTTGCAATGAGATAATTCTTGACATCAGTTACCCAGCTATGGTATCATGTGCCAAAAGACTCCAATTTAGCAAAGTCGAGCATTTGCATATTGTCATTCGACATCCTTAAAAGGAAAAGGAGAATGAATTAGTTTTGAAGTATAAAAACTTCCACGACAACTAATTAAAGATTTATGAGCCTCTTTGCTTCCAAGAAATCGTTTTTCCAAGAAATTTTGATTAGACTGAAATAATGATGTTTGAATGGTTGTCAAATTTCGATGCTCACGAATGCTCTTAGTTCGTAGCTTAGTGCGAACTCCCATAGTTTTGCTTTTATTCTTTTATTGAACCCACATTATAAGAAAGATGGGAGGTAGGAGAAATGGATTTTGAAATTCCCCGAAGAAAATTTAAATTAAAATTAAATTCAAAAGCAAAAACTTTAATATAAAACTTACTCGGTAATCTGAAGCTTGAAAGTCTTGATACACGGGCATGTTGATGTAGGCGTGTAGGGGTCTTTAGGATTGCTGGCGTGCTATCGATCCTAGAGCAGGATTGTAGAGGCTGCTTCAATCCTACGTGCATACAATTAGGCCTGTGAGTAGGCTAGTGTGGTGAGGCTAGCAGACAGTGTAAGGAAGATACAACGCACGGGCATGCAGGCTGTGCAGCAGGAGCATGCGGAAGCAAGTGAGGCTAGCAACGAGATAGCGGAAGCAAGCCGCAGGGGCACGCTGGGCTGTAGGCGTGCTCGAGGGCGCACAGGCACACAGGCGTGTGCGGGGGCAAAGCTGGCAGGCAGTGGCTAGTAAGGTTAGCAAGGGTGCAAGTGAGGCTAACGACAGGGAATATTTCTTAGGATTTTGGCTTTTTGGTTTCAGGGTTGGGTTCGTGCTGATAACGTGTTTAAGGATAAAGGATGCAAAGAAGATTGTAGAGAGAATTGATGTGTCTGCCATTGATAATACGAACCCTACATATAGGAAGTATAAGTACATAATTTTTTAGTACAAGGAATCTTATTCTAAATAGAACTAGGAATCTAGAACATTCCTCTCCTATTACAACAATAGAAATACTCCTAGTTTGATAAGGCACACATAAGTTGAATATCCTTCAACACATTCATTATTGACACTTGATTTTAAACAAGTATGTATTCACATTCCTATATATCTCAATGCTAAATACACTATGTTTTACATTTCAGGACAAATTGGTCTTTTGCAGAGCTACATTGACCAGGTTCGTCTCTGAAGATGGGTGGTATTCTGCAGCATGCTGCATATGCTCAAGCAAATGAGGAGAAAGCCACAAAGTGAGCTGCTGATATGCCCAGAACATAATTGTTTCATTACACAAAGCAAAAATTTTAGATTCCCAACTTAAATTTTCAGACTTCCTACATAAAACTGCACATAATTGTTTTATTACTTAGCTTATGTGATCAGATTACAACTTGGTTTCTCATCTAAAATGAATTTGATCATGCAATTCACATTAGAGGTTCTAAAAATGGTATTTCAATTAGTGAATGTAAAGATCAATATGTGTCTATTATCCATGATATCAGTTATCTTCTTTATATATCATTCCCGCTAGGAACAAAGAAGATACCTGTATTTATCTCACACACACACGCACATGTTAGTTCTTGGTACATTGCCTTTGCAATGTACTGCCTACTATCTCATACTGTAGTTCATAATATCTCACCAATATTATGTTTCATATGTTGCTGTTTTCTACATTTTATTCTTTCATCATATTCAAGATGAAATACCATCTGCAGCTTCATTAATTTTAGTTTCTCTTACTATCCAATATTGCAGTGGCAGCCCAATGCATCCAAAAATAAATGGACTGCTCATCAACACAAGAGAGGCATCAACAACAAAAGAACTAGCTGATGACACATTTTGATGTAGAATAGATGGCAACAAAGATTAAAGAGCAGCTTGATCATGAAAAGGGAAAACCCGGTTTGCTGCAAATTTGGCGTTCGGTATCAGAATTTTGATTGCTATACGTTTCGGAAAGGGAATGACGACAAGAACAAAACATGTTGTCTTGCCACGACATGTAGGCTTTTTTGGGATCGTTTCGGGCCTCAAAACTGCAATTTACTATTTTTCCTCATTTTTGGTTTTCTAGTTCAATTTAGATTTGTTTTGTTTTAACCCGTGGGCTTTAAGGTTTCATTGTTAGTCACCCTAGGGTTTCTTTTTCCATATATAAGCAACCTTAAATAGTTGTTGAACCTATCTTTTATCATATTATCAATCAAATTAAGAGTTTTCTCATCTATCTCGGGTGGACTCCAGAATTATTGTTTTAGGTTTATTGCTTGTAAACCTAGGGTCACTTTCCGACTGCGTCAGCTATGAAGAACCCAAGTAGAGTAATTGGTTCAAAGTATAAGGTAGATATTTTGGTAATAACTAAGTAACTAACCATTTTTGTAATTTGTATATAACGAACAGCTTTGATTAGAATATCCATTTTTTGAAAATATGTAAATACAAGAGCTTCACCCACATTTTTGAAATATGTCAATATGCAGGTCCAATTAGAACACCGAATTTTATAATTTGTATAAATTTAAGTTAAAAAAAAAAATTCAAACCCGTAGCATCACGGGAGTTAATTACCTAGTGTGTATTTGATTGTAGTAATTGTTGACTTGTGAGAGTTGACCTCAATAGGCGCATATGAGGTTTCATTAAGTCCAGATATTCAGGCTTAGTTTGGGATTGATTTTGGAGCTACTTTTGGGGCTGCTTCTGCTTTTGGGCTTATGATATAGTGTTTGGTAAAATTCTCTAAAAGCTGCTTTTGGTCCAAATAGCTTCTCTAGGAAGTTGATAATGAGAAGCTATGATTTGGTTGCTTTTGGATCTGCTTCTGTGAAAAACACGGAGCAACAGTATATCTTTAATGAATTATACCAAATTACCTATTATGTCCTCATCCTTGTCTGAAAATTCCGTTGAGTCAGATAGGGTTAGCTTAGGTAAGAGACGCGTATCCATTTTCAGCCTCCTCTGTTTGCCGTCAAGAACATATCGCACACTCCTTCCCTCTCCATGATCACTGAATGGTTCCAGCATCAATCGTCCTCATAAAGTTGATATAGCAGCGTCGTCTCTCAGCAACATCGAGCACGTCTCCAGATTCTGAAGGTAAACTTCAACCTGTTTGGTAGATTTTGGGCAAGATTCACAAATTGGTTTCGTTGATTATGATGCTATCTGGGTTTTTGTTCAAATCTCCATTCTGCAACCGTGCTTACTTTCATGGGTTTTTCTGATTTTTGGGGTGCATTTGGATAACAAGAATGTCCTAAACTTGAAACAAGTTGACATTCTCCCTCATACTTTTCGACTGCTATTTGTGTGGGAAACCTTCGTCTCCTTGATTGTTGTTTGATTGTACATATTTACTTCTGTATAACTTATTTACTTCACATAATTTTGATCTTTTTTCTGGGTATTGATTTTGATGTATTTAATTTAGAATCTGCTTACTGATGCAAAGTTCAATCCGATAAAGACATGTTGTTTAAGACCAAGCTGAGTAGTGCTGGACTGGTTTACAAGGTAACGTTTTAAATTTCAATCCTTTTGGGGGTTTATGTATGTGTATGGGTTTTGTGAGTGTTTGAGCTTATTTGTGTTAAACTTAATTGCAGCATTTTGGGAAAGAAATAATAGCCAAAAATTCTACTTTTAGATGAAGCCACAAGCGCTCTTGACACAAAATCTGAGAGAATTGTGCAGGAGGCACTAGACACAGTAATGATCAACCGAACTACTGTTATCAGTGTCATGGTAACCCACCACCTGAGCACAGAAAGGAAGGCTGACACCATTGCTGTAATAAATCAAGGAGCAATTGTTGAAAAAGGTAATTCATTATGTATTTGTTATCATCATCATTTGAATAGAGGAGCTGATGTAGTGTTTCAATTCCATAACTAACATACCAAATGCTGAAATTTTAATGGTCGCAGAAAATGTACGAGGACGCAAGCCAAGTAGCTAGTGATGCTGTGGGGAGTATTCGGACAATTGCTTCCATTTGTGCTGAACAGAAGGTGATGGAGTTGTAGCAAATAAATTATGTTAGTGCAGGTATATCCATAAATTATTCTAGTACTTTTCTTTTTGAAAGGGGGCTGGTGCGGCTGCCCTCAAGTCTTGATTAATGAAATTGCAGAATACAAGGGGGGACATAGAGCATGAACCCCATATTACAATAAGCATACAGAGAATATCCTGAAATAATACCAGGAGTCTCAATAAAATCTATGTATTCTAACAAGCACCAATTAGCAAAGAGTGCACGAATGACTACTCTATTTGTTTTGACATAGTGGTGACATACCGGAAAGATAACTCTATAATGAAGAAGCATCATTGCAAATTGCACAGCTTTCCCACTATGTTGCCGCACGGAAATAAATCCGGCGACACTCAATTTCATTCTGCCACTAGGAGGTTGCGTCCATTTGATCAAGCAAATAACCCACCGCCTCGCTAGGTCTTTTCTTTTTATATGGTCTCAGTTGATAGTTCCTTATCTGAGGTTTTATTAATCACTTTGAATTCATGAAGATTGCTGAACCTTTCAGCATAACTTCTGCAGTAGCCCCTTGTCATTTTGTTTGTTTCTTAGGGGAGAAGGAGACAAGTTTTGGACTCTGCTGTGTCTAGTTTAAGTAATAGCTCTATTTGTATAAACTACAAAGTGGATATCTGAAAAATCACAAGTGTCAATAGCTTTGGTGGTCTTGGTGCAACACTGGTAGACTCTCTTAACACGCTTTACATAATGGGTACGTCTTCATGAGCAGTTTCAGAAAGCTAGAGAGTGAGTTCAAGTTTCTATCTTCTTTTACTTTTTTTGTTACAGATTTAGTGGATAGGGCTATGTATCTGTTCATCGTATTCAGTCCTTTCACATTTTTTCATTGCACCTTCTTAATCCATATTAAATGAGCATTATAATACAATGTTACTTAGTGCCTTTGGCACCTTCTTGGCACCTTCTCCGTTTCTATACTTGTAACAAATTGATATTCTCTTTTCCATATGTATAGATATAGTATTCTTATTTGTTTATTTAATTTAATTTTGTTTTGTGTAAATGGTCAGCAAGCTCACCAAAAGTGACGAGTGAAGCATAACTCTGCCTTTGCCTTTGTTCAGTTTGTGGTACTTTTGTGCTTCTTTTTATCCCTGTAGCACTTGATGAATATAAGATGAATTTGTACTTGTAGGGGTTACAACAATTGCAGGGGGGATTGGACCAAGTGAAGATGAGAGCATGTAACATGTCATTACCTCATATATTTCTTTTGAATGATAACATCCCAACCAAGCCAAGATTACCATCAAGCCCATACCAAAAGCCTCTGAAATCCGTCGTGCCACCACTGATTCCAACTGAGGATGAGCAGGAGAAGCAAGAAGAAGGCTTTCTTGGGAACTGTTGTAAAGCTTTTAGTCAACGCGTGTGCATCTGTTTTGAAATTCTTGGGAAAAGCATTCAAACTATCAAGACCAAAGCCAGCAGAAACAGCAGCATAAGCATTCAATTGGGTTCATGTTTAAACCCTTAAAAGAATAGAATACATGTTTCAGTATGTAAATGCTTTATGTTTGAATAAAACAAGCCTAGTTTTGATGCATGAGATTTGAGTTAATTTGATATTGCAACACGTACATATAATTTTCAGTCTTCGCACCACACTTTCTATCAAAAAGAACTGTCATATGAATAAAATATGCACAACAATTACAAAATAAGAACCGACTTGTTAATTATAAAGAGACAACAAATGGCTCAAAAGAATTGTTGTATGTATACAATAGACACGACGGTTACAAAATAAAAACTGACTTTTGAATCTCAAACAGACAACGAATGTTCATAAAAACCATGGTTCATTCACACCACGGAAAATTGTTGTCGACAGGTTGTAAGAATGATGGATATTGTATTTTGATATTCGTCAATTTATAATATTTGCGGAACATGGTACTAGCTTTGTTGTGCAATTTTGTGGAGCAGAAACTGGTACCAAACATTTTGGATTTATTTTGTGTAATAGTAAAACATAATATGCATATTGAAGGGTTTAAAGTAAATCTTTTATTCGGTCCAAGCAAGGGTACAATGATAATACATGAGAAATTTTTTTATTTAATTAGTATGGTTACATAATCACAAAACAAAATTATGTACTTTAATAGCATATCTTAGAATGTATGACCATTTTGGTAATTATACCAAGCCAAAACATTTTTGCTTTACAACTTACCAAACACCTAGAAATTGCTTTTCGTTCTCACAGCACTTTTAAAAACAGTTTACCAAACACCTTAGCTGCTTCTTCTCACAGCAAGTTCGGAAATACTTCCTCTCACAGCACAGCAATCCCAAACTAAGCCTCAGTTTGAATGAAGGCTGGCAGAACCTAATGAGAAACCTCACTGGACCGATATAGTTCCCTAATGCACACCGAGCTATATATGCATGGCTTAAGCCTCCTGTGGCGTCATTTTTGCTTTATTACCCATATGCTGACCTATTTGTTTACCATATGGAACTTGTAAATTTAGATTCAAACACTTTTACGAGCCAAACTCGATACGAACTCGAGTACATTTTTTAGCTTGAATGTCCCCTTTTAATGTTCTTGCAAAGATAGATAAGCCTGCCAGAGCGTTTGGTCTTTGAATCTTTGTGAGCAGATGATAGAAACATGCATGGCGTTGATACCCAAACTTGTTCTAGTTAGTTAGATTTGCAAGACTTAATCATCAAGAAACCACACACATACATGCACGATGAATTTTGAAATTTTATAGATCACACAATAATATTACATCACAAATCAATATCATCTGCTCTTTTGGCTTTTACAAATTAAAAGAATTTCATATTAGACAACACAACTTTAGTAAGTGGAGAGGATAGAGGAATCCTTGCCTCCTTTTCTCTTGCTCCCTTTTTAACTTTGTTTTATGGGTAAGTGCTCCATCTTTTCTATAAATCACCCTTTTTGGAGAGATACATAAATCAAGTAATTAAACCCAAGATGTTAAAGGGTACAAAGCTAGAGAGGGGAAAAGTCGACATAATGAAGAAAAAAGAAAGGGAAGCAAAAGCAAATCACTTGGGAAGCAAAAGAATCACCAACCCAATAACTTTGCAGCAAATTCATAATTTATTTACCTGCACATGAAAAGTAACAACAAATGGAATTTGTCAACATTATATCTCTGAATATACGGTATATGCTTTCTGATTCTAAAGCTCATGACTATTATTATAAATAAATAAAAATAAAGCAAAGTTAAAAAGCATGTGATAAAGATTGTACCATTTCCCCCAAACACCTTCCTTACGAAAGCAAGAAAGATGATGAGCAGAGCAACTCCTGCTAATAATCCAATGATAATTGCAAATGTCTTCTCACCCTCATTGCTAGATTTATCTGCAGAAATAACACTCATAACACTATAATAATAGAATAGACAAAATCTCATACTCGAGTGATGTTAGCATTTACTTTTACAATTAAAAGAAAGTCTTTTCGATTATTTTTTTTTTTGCGATGTTATTTGTACATAAGATCATGTGAAACTAGATCGGGAATGTTCTAAATTCGACATAGGAACCGACCTATTACTTATTGGTTGCGTAATTCTAATTGTTGTATAATTGAAATTCCTCTCTTGCAAAAGTGAAAAAATTACTAGCGTTCGTTATAAGATAATCAAGAAGAAAATAAGAGTAGGTTAAATTGATAATTACCATGATGCATCTTGGAGTAAAATTGAGCACCGCCAGTTGAGTACCTGGCGTAACACTTGGCCAAGAACATATCACCGTAATCAGCACCGCCGCATTCACTTTTCACCCGTCCGATTGCCTCCGTCAGACAGTCCTGACACTCTGCGAAGCTCAGATCCCCGACGCATTGGGCCAAACCTTGGACATCCCCGGACCCTCCCACCCTGTACGGCCCACCGGAGCCAACCAGAGCAGCCAACACTGAATCCCTCCGCCTCATTCCGTCCGAATCGTACCCGACCGACGGCCCGCATTTTTTGAGCACCACCGTCTTGTCCTCCGCGCCAAGAAAGGTGGTGTTATCGTACTTGATGTAGCAACCCTGCAGCTGAAGGGCACCGCCGGAGTTGTAGGGGCAGAAGCTCCCGACTTGGCTGACTGCACGGGCGACGCAGGTGGCGCAGTCGGGCATGGAGAGGTCGCCACGGCATTGGTAGAGGCCGTAGATGACGTCTTGGGGGCTGGATCCCATGACGGTGTAGTTGTTGTAGGAGGAGTAGGTGGCTGAATTAACCAGGGAGGTCAGGAGCGAGTTGATGTTGGACTCGTAGGGCGAGTTCGGCGCGTACTTCTCCTGTGTGCAGCCTCCGTAGACGAAGGTGTCTGTGGAGGAAGAGCGGGAAGGAATGTAGAGAGATGAGAGAGAAACTATGAATGTAGAGAGGGAGAGGAGTAGAGAGCTTGTGATTCCCACCATTTTTGGTGTTGTTCCTTCCTGTGTGTTTGAGTGTTATAGCTAGAGAAGAAAGAGAGGTATTGGAACGTTAGGAAATCTATACATTGGCTTAAGGAACATTAACGTTTGGATCTCAAGTCCTTCCCTTAATAACACACTAATAATTTGCAATTTTTGTTTTTTTCTTTTTTTTGGGCTTTCATATATTTTGACACAGGCTAGGTAAAGAATACTACAAACCAAAAGCATATACAGCATACGTTAAAAAAGAAAAAGAACATGCTAGAAAATAGGTGTACTTATGGATATTTTACTTCATAAAAAAATGACAGTTTTTACACTAGGTTCATCTTCTTATGTTATGAATACTCTAAATTTTTTTGTGTTATTAATAAGTGGATAATTAAAGTTGAGTAGTCCTCTGCCAAGATCTTTTTGGAGGGAAATGGTTCACATCTTTTCGTTTGAAAGGAAAATGTCTTACCGCTAGACTATGGGTATCAACACATGCGTGCTTTATCTTTATGTAGTTCCAATGAACTCATTTCTCTCTAACGAAAATAACTAATTATTGATTATATGTTCGTTTTTTTTTTTTTTGGTTAAAAAGAGTTGCAATACACGAAAAAGAGTGTTATGACGATTCTAACTGTATACATGGAAGATAAAAGTGTTTGTGCTTTACCAAAACTTTAGAAATAAAAATAATTTCAAAAAAAAATTCTTTACTAATATAAATGGTTGGCAGCGTCCTATTTGATCAATTGGTCTAACTTTGAATCTCACTTTTCTTTTCTTCTTCTTCTCTTTTTTATCTTTTAAAAATTATCATTCTCATGCAATATTGCTGTCATTTAAGCGATGTCCTGCAATGCAGACAACTGTTGATGCTTTAGAAGAGCATTATTGAAACTTAATAAACCTTGTTACTTTGGCATTTTCATTTTAATAAAAACCTCCAGACACAAAAGGGCAAATCCTTCTTTGCATTAATGTTAGAATTGCAAGATGGACCATATGAATCGTACATAGACTCCTTTGGCCTTTAAGTGAATTATTAGAGGCCTTTTCCGAGTGAAGACACAAACACAACGATGTCAATCGCACCATTAATATTATCTTGTACTAGTTAGCTTTTTTACTTTATAGGACATCTTACTTAAAGAGGAAGAAATCCTTCTACACCTATTTATGTGAAACTTTGCGTTTGCATAAATAGCACTGTATGATGTTTGCTTAACATGCAAGTTCTACTTGTATTCTCAGCTACTGGTAAAAACCAAAATTGAAAGTTATCTATTACTTGCCGAGAAGCCCTAACCTCCA
>LYNE01001234.1:51453-79660 GCA_001662545.1 Rosa x damascena
AGTCCATGCTTTGATGAACATTGCCATGAGATGCACACAAACTTCAGATAGAACTAGGAAGTAGGAAACCATGTTGTTTATATGTAAAATATTGCTCCCTAATTCAATAGTGTTAACTTAATAAAAGCATAGACCAAAACTAAAATCTAAAATCTAACAATACATTACTCTTAAGATTGAGTAGAGACACAATTAGCCCTTAGTCTTATGCCAATCCTATAGTACGCCGTGGAAGGCGATCAGTTTTTCATAGTTTTCTCTGTTTTAAGGTGTTTTGGATGTGAGCTGTATTAATTAATTACTCGGTTTTCTAATCATATCGTGGATCGTAGTATGCTATGTACACAAGATTGTCTATTGTGATGCTTTTCATTTTGTTTTAATTTCCGATTATATTGGTGTCATTTTCTCAAAAACGTATTTGTCAGATATGTCCAATGTGTTTTGTTAAAAAAAAAAAAAAGTATTGATGTACTTGGCTTTTTATTAGTTAAACTTCGATCAAAGTGCCCATCTCAACAAGAGTATGACAATGTTGCATGTGCCAAAGACATTACTAGCAACTCCATTGAAAAATAGAACCATATATCAAAGGATTGTTGATCTTTTTCTTCCCTCATATATTCAAAATGAGGGGTTGATATTATTTCTAGTCAATCGAAGTGTCTGCATTCTGAGATTAGGTTCCAATTCTCCATGGTTACAACTCGTAAAGAATGGGGCAGACTGAATTTAATGCCTAGAGCTGTAGCTCCCACTCCACAACAAACACTAGTGAATTCCACCTTCATCCTCTGCCATTATCTTTGTTTGCTACTTTGTAACGTAGCTTTCACCAAAGACTGAACTAGTGGAGGTGCAAGGTCTTTTTGTCTCGGAACCAAAGTATAGAAGAGGGACTGGGACTGGAAGGGCGAGTTTTCAATTCAGTAATGTCGTATTGATTTTATGGCATTTTGTCTTGGTCTATTCCTCCACAACTAGTACCACACGCGAGTATGGTACATAAAACCCGACGGCCATTGTCACTGTCAGTTTGCTCTTTTAGATAGAAGGTCCACAAGAACAACCCACAGCCGTATAACTAGTGCAATCATCATACATCGATCGAGAAGCACCTCATTACTAGATCTTGCAATGTGGGATAAAAGTATACACTCTCTGCATTCTAAAAGAAGAACCGTATAAGTGTGTAACTTTCAATAATTGAACGTAAAGAGTCATTCTATAATTTATTTATACGCCAACAAATCATTTTAAAGTTGAACTTATAACCTTCAAATTAAAAAGAGTGACTTATATCTCTATACTAAATGACTATGAGCAACAATTTAGTATTTGTACCATTTTTCTTTGCCAGTCACAAATTTTATCCATTTTATTTAATGAAAAGACGATAATATATTAAGAGCAAATATTACACATGATGTCCTACTTTTTTTGGAACACTATATAAAGAGACATCATCTAAGTAACTCCACATACTCTAATGCAACTACTTCATAGAGTACAGATCATGGAACCCAAAATTAAATCCATGAATTCAGAGTCTGCAGCTTTCTCCGTCACATATTCTCTAATGCAACCAGTTCATAAAGTACAATTCATGGAACCAAGAAATTAAAACCATGAACTCAGTATCTAGAGCTTTCTCCATCACATATTTTCTAATGCAACCAGTTCATGAAGTACCGGTCAATGAATTGACAATTAGAAACCATGAACTCACTGTCTAGAGCTTTCTCCATGGTTTCATCTAAACACAAAAAAATGAGCTTGAATAGCCCACTTTTCGTAAACAACTTTGGTCCAAACTCGAAAACAAACTTGTTTGGACCCATGTGTCCAAATTCTGTCTTATTTACGTATAATCAACAATATAAATTTATGATTTAACTGTTCAAAAGTTTTTCAAATTATTCTTTAAAAATCATTTCTACAAAAAAAAAAATCAATATAAACAAAAATTATTTAGTTATTTGATTATATTAAACAAGTGAACAATTTTGGTAAAAGCTAACAGCTAAGAGTTTGAAGGTTGATTTGACTTTAGAACAGTTAAGTCTTGGATTTAGATTGCCGATATATTCAAATACGACACTAGTTTGAACCTGTGTTTGGACGTAACTATTTCTATTTGAGCATAAATTTCTTAAAAAATTTTACATAGGATAGACCATAACTTCATGTCTTCATCTACAAAAAATAATTTTGGATAGAATAAAAAAAATAAAAAATAAAAAACAAAACAAAAACAAAAAGCCTAGCTCTTTCTAAACGGCGGCTGACCTCCTTGGAGGTTTGCTTCTCCGCCGCCTCTACCAGCGACAACCTTCTTAGGGGGTTTTGACTCGTTGCTCTAATCAACGGTAATAAGGTCCTACTCTAAGAAACAGAGAACAGAGAAAGAAAGCAACAAGATAAATTGATAATTCTTCAATAGCTCTCAACTTGGTCCAAACACAGTACATATAGCAAGGTAGATAAGAAGTAAGGATTAGGACACCTGTCCCACTTTCTAAAAGATAAGGGCACTTGTTATCAGCATGGTTGATTACAAGGACAGCTCATGCATATAAGGAAAATACTAATCAATATTAGGAAGACTAAACCATGACATATTAACTGATAATTGCGTGAACGTAGTTGGGGTCCCAACATCCCACTCTCCTTGCAAAAGCAACTCAGCCTTAACCTTTGAAATCAGGGAAACGTAGCTGGAAGTTGTCAGCCTCTTCCCATGTAGAATCTTCTTCAGTTCCATTCTGCCATTTAATTAACCACTTCACCACTGAGGAATTTCCATGTTTAAACAACCCTCTGTCCACAATTCTATCAGGATACCAATTCTCCTTGTTAGAGTCAAAACCCGGGGGTAGGTGTGAAGAGGTGATCACAGAATCTCCAAGCTTTTTCTTCAGCAATGATACATGAAAAACAGGATGAACCTTAGCAGTTGGCGGCAGTTCCAACTTATAGGCTACCTTCCCAATCCGAGCAATGACCTGGAAAGGACCAAAGTACTTGGGAGCCAACTTATGTGTTTTCCTTTCTTGAACTGACTTCTGTCTATATGACTGAAGTTTAAGGAAAACCCAATCACCAATGTTAAACTCCCTATCTGTGTGATGCTTGTCATAGAATGATTTCATTCGATGCTGAGCTTGATGCAAATTCCTCTTCAGGGAAGCCAAGAGTTCATCTCTATTTCGCAACAGTAAATCAACCTGATGGACAGAGGTGGTACCGGGTACATAAGAATGAACCTGAGGGGGAGGAAAACCATATAATGCCTGGTAAGGGCTCATCTTAATACCAGAATGATAGTTGGTATTGTACCACCATTCGGCCCAAGGAAGCAGTTCAGGCCACTTGCTCTTGCTTTGTTCACAAATCACACTCCTCAAGTATTGCTCAAGAACTCGGTTAAGGCACTCAGTTTGGCCATCTGTTTGTGGGTGGTAAGCAGTGCTTTTCCCAAGTTTAGTCCCTTGAAGTTCAAAGAAGTTTGTCCAGAAGGCACTGAGAAAAACTGGGTCCCTGTCACTGATTATATGTCGAGGCATACCATGTAGCTTAAAAACTTCTTTCACAAACAGATCAGCAATGGCTTTTGCTGTATAGGGATGACTCAAGGGAATGAAATGACCATACTTTGTTAACCTATCTACGACCACCAATATAGAAGTCTACAAAATCCATGGAGATATCAGTCCAAATGCCTTCAGGAATTGGATTTGGCTGCAATAGTCCAGGAGGAGCCAAAGTCTCATAGTGCACCTGTTGGCAAATTATGCATTCAGACACAAAAACTTTAACGTGCTTTTTGATACCCGGCCACAGGAAACTCCGGGAAATTCTCTTATATGTACGCAACCAACCAGAATGACCACCTTCCTTACCTTCATGAAACTCTTTCAAAATTTTAAGTCTCCAATCCACTACATCCGGCACAAAAAACCTCTTTCTATATAACAAATGGCCATTACTAAGAGAGAAATGTTTGGGGACAACCATACCTTGTTCAAGGTTATCTAGTAACCTTTTTGTAGCTGCATCAGTTTGGCACACGAGAGCCAAGTCCCACATGTAATCAAACACTGGACTGGAGTTTCCCATCAGATTTTTAAGTTCTATTTGCCGAGATAACACATCAGGGACTATATTCTGTGATCCGGACTTGTAAACGATGCTATAATCATAGCCCAGCAACTTGAGCAACCATTTTTCTTGAGAAGGTGTAGTGATACGCTGATTGAGGAAGTACTGTATTGTTCTATGATCTGTAACAATCTTAAAGTGGTGCCCCAAAAGATATGGACGCCAATGTTGAACAGCAAAGACTACAGCCATCATCTCTTTGTCATAAACACTTAGGACGGAATGTTTGGGAGCTAATGCTTTGCTCAAAAATGCAATAGGATGACCATCTTGAGAAAGAACAGCCCCTATTCCAGAGCCCGAAGCATCACATTCCACAACAAAGTCCTTAGAAAAATCTGGCAAGGCAAGGACCGGAGTAGTAGTCATGACAACTTTGAGTTTTTCAAAAGCTTGTTCTGCTTCCATAGTCCACTTGAAGTTATCTTTCTTTAGCATATCCGTAAGTGGTTTCGCAATGATGCCAAAATGCTTGGCAAACTTCCTGTAATATCCTGCCATCCCCAAAAAACCCCGCAATCCTTTTAATGTAGTTGGTTTCTGCCATTGCCTAATCACCTCGATCTTTGATGGATCAACTGCCACTCGTTTTGCAGAAATAATATGCCCCAAATACTCGACTTGTGTTGTCCCAAATTCACATTTACTCATCTTTACCTTCAACCCATGATCCTGCAACTTCGAGAAAACTAGAGTTAAGTGCTTCAAATGTTCCTCCCATGACCGGCTATAAACCAAAATGTCATCAAAAAAAACAAGCACAAACTTTCTCAAGTACTTTTCAAACACCTCATTCATTAAGGATTGGAAAGTGGAAGGGGCATTCGTAAGGCCAAACGGCATTACAAGGAATTCATAGTGACCATTATGTGTCCGAAAGGCAGTTTTATGAACATCTCCTGGATGCATTCTGATCTGGTGATATCCGGATCTGAGATCGAGTTTTGAAAAGAATACAGAACCGTGTAGTTCATCCAGTAGTTCGTCTACCACAGGTATGGGGCATTTATCTTTTACGGTCATCGAATTTAGAGATCTGTAGTCTACACACATCCTATTACTACCATCCTTTTTCTTTACCAAAATAACTGGGGATGAAAATGGGCTGGTGCTGGGCTGAATCTCTCCTCCAATCAACAACTCCTTGCAAATCTTCTCAACCTCATTTTTCTGAAACTGAGGATAACTATATGGTCGAACACTTACAGGCGAGGAACCTGGAATGAGCTCAATTTTATGGTCATGGAGTCTATGTAGGGGTAAAGATGTGGGTTTAGCAAACAGGGAGGAAAACTGATCGATCAAGGTAGCAATGTCCGGGTGCAAATCTCTCTGAAAGCTAATCTGGTCTGTTACTGCTGCTAATTGAATAAACATGGCCTCATTCTCCTGTTTAAGTAACTTGGACATAGTAATGCAGTTAACCATGGTAATATCTCCCAACTTCAATCCTTGCAAAAAATGCTCCTGCTTATTAACAAAGAATTTCATAGTCGATTTATCAAAGTTCCATACTACATCTCCCAAGGTTCGAAGCCACGATGCCCCCAAAAGAATCTCACACCCATTTACAGGTAATATAAAAGCTGCGGTATCAACAAGTGTACCTTGTAACTCAAGGGATATCTGCACTTCACCTGTTGTAGTCATAGGCAATCCACATGCTACAATTACTTTCAATGCTTTAGTAGTGTCTACCTGCAACTTTTTTCCTTTGAGTAAGCAAGGGTTTATGAAAGAGTGAGTAGCTCCTCCATCAATTAAAACATGCACCTCTTGACCATTGAATGTCCCTTTCAATTGCATCGTCATTGGATGCTCGCCACCTCCAATCACTTGCACAGCAATACAAGGATGAGTTCCTTCCACTTCAGACTCAGGTTCATTCATATCAATCAGATCTTGTAGCACGGTCTCCTCTAATTGAACTTCCGATGTAGCCACTCCTTCAATGGCCAGTGGTCTACCTTGGTTATGAGGGTTTTTACAAACATGACCTCCTTTATAAGGTTCATCACAAAAGAAGCACAGTCCTCTTGCTCTCCTCTCATGATAATCTGCTTGAGACCATTTCCGGACATTATCCGTAGTTGAAACTCTGGTTTTAGCAGAAGTATTAGGTAGTGCTTGAAACGGAGTCTGTTGTCGAGTTCCAAAATTGTTGCCTCTCTGTTGGGGACTTATACCAGAAAAATTAGGCCTGGAATAGAGATGGGGAGGTCTTGTGCCTTTATGACCCATGTATTTTTCTTCAAAGATTGAAGCTAACTCATAAGCCTGGTACAATGTAGTGGGATTCATTGCTCTTACATCCACTCTAATGTCTTCTTAAGACCACCAATAAAACAAGAAACCAAGGCACCCTCTGAAAACCCAGTAGCTCGCCTAGAAAGCTTATTGAACTGTGATTTAAATTCACTAACAGTTTCGGTCTGTGACAACTTGGCCAAAGCAGATTGACAATCCACCTTGATATTATTGCCAATTCTCTCATCAGTAAGGTAGCAAATCCCTGCCAATTGCTTGGGTACTGATGCCGAAACAAATGCCACACATCGGCAGCATCATCAACTAAATGCATTGCGGCGATAGAGACCTTCCTGTCTTCAGGAATCTGGTAGAGTTCGAAGTATTGCTCGGCCTTGTTAAGCCATTGCAACGGGTCACCACTCCCAAAAGTTGCAAATTCCAACTTCATATGCCTCATGGTTGGGAGGTTAGCATCCAGCTCAGGTTGCAACTGAAATTGAGGTAATTGAGCTGGCGGTGATTGGTACATATGCGAGTGAGCCTGTGGTGGGTGAGTATGGAACTGAGGCTGTGATGCTGGAACTGTAGAATACTTTGATGGAGCTTGAATTGTGAGTGTCTGCGTTGGCCCTTGGGTGGTAGGATAGTGATTCACAGCGAACGGCAATGAGGGTCTACAATGAGTCATATTACCACTGCTAGGATTTGCTTGCAATGGTTGCACAGATGGTTGATAACCTAGAGGACCCAATTGCCCAAAACCACCAATTATGGAATTTCCAAATCCACCATACACAGGATTACCAGAAGTATACCCCAAATTATTGAATGCTTGAGAAGCCTGGTGTTGTAAATTAACATCATGATAAGAGGGTCCAACAGTATGTTGATAAAATTGGGGTGGTTGTTGCCAACCCTCCCAATCCTCTCTATTAATTCTAGCCCCGCCTTTGAAAGCATCATGCATCAATTTACTGCCACTAGGAGTATCACTAACAAGAATCGGACCACCATAAGTAACAACCACTTTACCACTTTGTATACTAGTACTAACATGAGTATTAGCAGACCCAGAACCAACATGAGTATAAGCAGGGCCGAGTATACCTGAAGGAACTACCTCTGGAGTGATGCTCAAAACCCCCAACCCTTGAGGACAAATTGGTTCTGAGATTGAAACCCGCGAGTTTGCCGGTTCAGAAGCCGTGACAGAGCCGGAACTCACCGGTTTAGGAGAGACCGGAGCAAGGTCAGAGCTGGTCACAGGGTGTACTCGAAGAGCCCGAAGTTCTTCCAGCAGCTGAGAGCGGAAATCTATATTCTGAGCCTGAATTGCAGCGTTCTCCGAGAGAATCAACTCTTGCGCAGCTCGAATTTCATCAACCGAGTCGCGCACCGCTTGGAGTTGAACCTCAGTCACCGCCTGTTGTGCCAAATAATCCATCTCGATGGCGGAAAGCTCCTTCGATGGTTGAAGGTTGGTGCCGCCCTTAGCGATGCTCCCATGGGAACGAAGGCTCTGATACAAGATAATAAGGTCCTACTCTAAGAAACAGATAACAGAGAAAGAAAGCAACAAGATAAATTGATAATTCTTCGATAGCTCTCAACTTGGTCCAAACACAGTACATATAGCAAGGTAGATAAGAAGTAAGGATTAGGACACCTGTCCCACTTTCTAAAAGATAAGGGCACTTGTTATCAGCATGGTTGATTACAAGGATAGCTCATGCATATAAGGAAAATACTAATCAATATTAGGAAGACTAAACCATGACATATTAACTGATAATTGAGTGAACGTAGTTGGGGTCCCAACAAACGGCAACCTCTTGGGGTCAGCTCGGCGACTACTAATAGCCAAATCTTGGGTTTGGTTTGTTGCTCCACAACGACAACTTTCATCGTCTTTGTCCATCTTGACCTTGGTGCTATGACGCTTCTAATGTGGGGGGACTACAGTACGATCAACTAGAGTGACCTCTGCAACGCAATGCTTTGGAAACAACGTACAATGGGTACTCTTGGATTTGATCAAATTAAGATCAAATTTGGTTGATTTTAATTTGGAAGCAGTCAGCGACATAGGCTGATCTCGAAGCGTGTAAGTAGGGGTTTGGTGGCTTGATCCGGGTTTCTAGGGAGGTACAATGGGCTGCTAGAAGCGTTGGCTACCAAAGTTGGATTGTCGGCCAATGCTGATGGATCAAGTTGGCCCTTGCGAACAGCTTGATGCACTATCTCCCTTCAAAAGGAAAAAAAAAATCCATGGACCAACCCCATCGTCTCCACCCCGTAGGAACTACGAGATCACCCCAAGGACGCCTTCGGCATCCAGGGATCGCCGACCGACTATAGAACCCTGTTCAATCATGCTTGCGCTTTTTGGGTGGTTTACTTTTTCTTAGATTAGGGTTGGGACGTTTGAGCCTAAATCTTGGTCTGAGAGGAAGTGGATTGTCCAGTGGGTTTGAGCCTAATGGTTACGGTAGTTCTTAGCCTATATTCTATGAATTGTTTTTACACTTAGTTAAAGAGGATCCTGGAGTACCACAATTGTGTGCATTGGCGAAGTAAAAAAGGGGATGAAATTGGTACCCCCTCTTTTGTAACCCACACCCAGAGCCCTATTGTTATACAAAACTTCGTTCTATGAAACACTCATGAAAAAAAGAAAAAAGGAGGTGTGGATGCAAAACTGGTTGGCAATTTATGATTTAGTGTGTGTGTGTATAGACATACATATCGGCTCTTCCACTAAAGAATTCTTTTTTTTCTTTTTCTTTTTTACCGTTTAAGGGATTAATTGTGGAACACACTTTTTGATCATATACAGGCATCTCGATCGTTCAGTTTCTTTTTGTCTCTAAAAGTAGATCATTCACTACTAAAATTATGCTCATAGACATCACGACAATTAAATCGGTGAGAAATACACGCGATGTAAAAACCTGTCATTAACATCGATTCCTCATATTCCGATTTGTATGTATATAATTGACATCGATTTTTAAAATAGCCGATGACTAATTTTTCATTTAAATTTTCACAAAAACGTTGAGTGGCTAAGTTAAAAAAATTTAAAGAAACGCGGGGGATGAAAAGTTCATTCCCACACTTAGACATATTTGAACTAAAATAGACTTTAGATTGCCCTAATTATTCGACTACCACTCAACCTCCCTCTCGTCCTCTTCGTTTTCCGCCTCTGACCTTCTTCGCCTCTGACCAAAACAGATCCGCCTTAGATTGCCCTAACTATTCGACTAGCACCCAACCTCCCTCTCGTCTTCTTTGTTCTCCGCCTCTGACCAAAACCGTTTCTTTGTTCTCCGCCTCCAACCAAAACACGACCCTCCTCATCCTCCTTCTTTTCCATCTCGGACCAGCTCCTCTGCTTGACGATGGAATGCCGCATCTCTTCTCTCTCTCTCTCTCTCTCTCTCTCTCTCTCTCTCTCTTCCTTCTCTCTCTTTCCTTCTTTCTCCTGCAAAACTGGTGGCTCTGGTTATCTGGACTTCCAGGCTTCCAGCTCTCCACCTCTGGTTATCCATATTTGCTGGTGAGTCGATGACATTGCTGGTAAGTCAAATTTCTGGAATTCTGGGTTTTAGTCTTCCAATCGAATTTCTGACTCTCACAATCTCACAATTTCCAGGTTCACAATTTCAATCGAAGGCTAGAACTCTTCCTCTTGCTGTGAAGCCGCAAAGCAAAAATTTTGGGTTCGAAGCTTGGTGATTCTTCAACTTCGAAGCTTGATGATTCTTTAACCTCAAGCTTGGTGATTCTTCAAACTCGATTTATGGGTTTTGGATTCGGTGATTCTTCAAGCTCGGTGATTCTTCAACTCTTCACTCTTGTTAAGTTTCTGGGCGCATTGTCATTTGTATGATGGTATCAAACTGTTAATTGTTTCTGGGTTTAATGTTTTCAATCGATCTGTTCTGGGTTTTCAGTTGAAGTATCGAGCTCGTGGTCAACTAGTCTTGCTCTTGGAGTCTTGGTTTGATTCAGAAATCTTCAAGCTCAGGTAAGTTGCTGCCTTGCTCTTGGTTTGAATAATGAATGATTGAATATTTGAATGAATGAATATACAAATTGCTCTTGGTTTGATTTCAGTATGTCAGTATGATCAAATTGTATGTGTGTATGTGTGTGTTTACGCCATTGCAGTTGTTGATGTTGTCATTCTTTTTAATGATAGGATCCAAAGGAGGAGGCTAAATCAGAGACAAGGGATTGGATAAACATTGTGGTATATAACTCGAAAGCTTTTGCCTTGTTGGTTCAATTTTTATCTAATTGTGTGTCGTAGAAGGCCTGTGACTAGACAAAGCAGTATGTGTGAGATATGTCTGCTCCATTTACACTTCAAATTCAATTATCATTGCACCATGTTTACATTTTATGCATCGTCTATGTTTAAGGCTTTGTGTTTGGGTTCGATGCTTGAGGATTAATGACCTATTCTTTTAAGGCTTTTGTTCACCTACGTCTAGTGTGATGGCATGTGAAACTTTAGGTAAAATGCTATTATTTATTTATGTTATCTCTATGTCTAGTGATGTTTTTTAGGTGGAGTTCTTAACTGGTTATTGGTTGAATTGCTGCCATTATTTGTCTTGATATGTTAAGACTATCCTGCACAGAGTTCTAGTGCCTAGAAAGCCTTGTGTTATATTCAATGTGTTTAAGACCATGATGAGGTTTATTATGTTTGTACGTTTTCCTCAAAAAGCAACTGATGTTCTGTAGTTTTGGTGTATGGTGTCATTGCTTCTCCATTTATGATAGGTGGAAGAGCCAAAAGATCAAATGGATACTAAAGAATACTTAATTATGCAGGAATATAGATACAATTAGGTTCTCTGTTATGATTCAGGTTCTCACCATTGGATCTCTTTATCAGGATGATTCTGCTGCACTTAGGAGTGCTGCTTCTGCCTGGCACGCTGAACTGGCACCGCTCCCGAAGCCCTTGCTTGTAGTCAATATAGGAGGCCCTTCTGGTAAACTTTTGCACCTAAACCTCTGTTATGATTCCATTTTGTCCTTTTATTAGGATATAATTATGTTCCATTTCTATGTTTATAATTATCTTTGATATTCATGGAATTCATTACGAAACATCAAAAAGTATCCTGACATTGCTAACAAAACTTGCCAACACATTTTTCCTTGTACTTTTAGATTCAGTATATATAGCTTGCTAGCTTAGCTAGAGAGAAACATTAAGTCTTAGTCCCTAAGTTGACAACTTCACTACACACACAAACTGATCAACTATACATAGAAGAAGTGATCAAGAAGTAGACTGCAGTAGTAGTAATGGCAGATTGGGGACCGGTGGTGATAGCGGTGGTGTTGTTTGTGCTGTTAAGTCTAAGGCTACTGTTTCAGCTGCTGGGGAAGAGCAGAGTGGTGGAGTTTGGCAACATGGAAACCAGCGGACTATAGTTGTATTATATGCTCTTAAGAACCTGTGCCTCTGTTTCTAGTGACAAATATGTCCAATTTTGTTTCCACTGCCACTTATTTACTTCTTTCTTTTTATTTAGATGACTATGGTAGTAATCTAATTTTGTAGGTAGAATCCATCTCCCTTGATGAAGCTGCAAGGTTATTACTTGGGGATGCACACAATGCATCCGAAATGAGAAGTAAGAAATCTATACTTGCTTTTGTTTATTCTTGAATCTTTGTGACATATTAGTTAAGGAGCTGAAACTCTTGCCTTTTCTCTACTTGATGAAGCAGCTAAAGTAAGGCGGATTTATGATATTGCAAATGTTTCGTCCTCCATGAATCTTATTGAAAAGGTAAAACTTGTAGAACTTGTGATAGAGAAATATTAGAATTCATAATCTCCTAAACAGCTAGTATAATGTACTGCCAAGCTAAACTGTGCCCCTTGTTCAAATTTATGTAGACCCACGCAGCAGATACAAGGAAGCCTGCATATAAATGGTTGGTGGTTGGTTACTTGATACATAAATAACAATATTACCAGTCTTTGCTTGTGCTTACTACTATTGTGAATATGCCTTTTAAGCTGGCCTTCTAATTAGTTGTCATTAACACACAGGTTTCACCAAGTTATAAAGGAATTACTTCCAACTGTCTCTTACTCAAGGTGAGTCTATAGTTATAAGTTTTATGATCTTGTCTAATTGGAGCAAATTTATATCGATATATTTTCTTGCTAAATTGAAATTGTGCTGCATAACCTCTAAGATGTAGAATTTACTTATTTAAGAGTTCAAGCATTACCATTGTCAGGCATTGCATACTTGAAAGTTAAGATTGGTGTCAAACAATTATTTATGTGAGTCAGTAATCATTTTCTTGTACTATGAAACAATGGCTACACCTTCAGCTAGAAAAATTAAATTCCATCTAATTGATATATACATATTATGCAGGAGCATTAGAATGGGCCTGCCCCAGCTAGAAGTGTTCTGGCGTGGATCCTAATATAAATTTGAACGTGTCTTTATATGTGCAGGTCTTTCAACCTGTCTTTTGGTGAGCAATGTTACAAGCAAGGAGGATGTTAGTTCTTACCACACGTATGGTTCAGAAGTTTTGGTCACTCGCTTCGTGTATAACTCTTTAAGTTCAACAAGAAGCTTAATAGTTTTAGGTATTTTGATGCTTATAATTTTGCAAACCTTTTGGTTGGTGTTACAATTCTGATTGTTGGTTTGTAATTGAAATGAGTTCATATTGGTATCTTACAAATTTTCAATTTATAAAGGACATGATGTATATACGCGTATTTCAAATCAGTATTAAACTACAAAAACAATGTTGTTAAAGAGATGATACATCAGATTGGAAACAAAAATCGATGTCAGTGCACATTGAATTATTAAGTAAGAAACGATGTAACACAACCCAATAGACATCGATTTATTAAGTAAGAAACGATGTAAAACAACGCAATGGACATTGACATTGTGTAAGAAACGATGTAAAACAAATCAATGGACATTGATTTATTAAATGAAAAATGATGTCTAGTATAAGTATGAACATCGGTGCCAACCTCAAAAACTGATGTTTATTAGAAAAATGGACATCGCTTCATAAAAGGAAACAATGTTTAATAGATTAATGAACATCGGTCGCGTAGTACAAAAAAATGTAGATTCAATCTTAAATAGTGTGATATATGGCAAGTACCCGTAAAACTTATAAACAGCAAGCAAACTTCAAAAACACCGATGTGTAAGAGAATATAACACATCGTTTCTAGAATGAGTAACGATGTTAAAATGAATACTAGTGCTATTGGACCTATATTTCGTCAAGCATTGAATGCATAAATATGAAGGTTTAACAATATCTAAAAACACCAATTTGTGATCATAATAGCAGTTTAACATCGATTTTGGAACATAATCCGATGTTTATTATTATATGGGACATCGGTTTTTTGCGATCTTTTACATCACCCACTAACACATGGGTACAAATTTTTTTTACATCGGTTTTTGGTCGATGTATATGAAGAAAATTCTAGTAGTGATTTCTCTAAATTTTCAGTCAAATTGATAATCGTTAAGGTACCAAACTAGATCAAATCAATGGACGAACCGAACTATCCAACATGAACCATTTATGTTTATAATAGTAAATGACGATTATGAATACCCAATCCATTATCAATTTAGCTGAAAATTTCAAAATTGATCTATTCATAGAGCTTTAAAAGGTGAACAGTTGATATGTCAATATGTGATCGAAAAGTGGGCCCACCATTAATCCCTCAAAATGACAACAAAGAAAGATCTCTTAGTGCAAAGACGATATATATAGAGGTCCATTCTAGAGAGGACATTCTTACTTTAAGAATTTGAGATTTTTTACTACTTTACTCTAGTATATGACCTAATTCAATGATTTTAACCATTGATCTTTTAGATTCCTATGCAAGAAGTGTGTTTACAAAAAATCAACTAAATCCATAATTATTTTGTCATTCAAAATTGTGTAAACAAATGTAGTCCGTTAGATAAAACTAAAATGAACATTGCGCTAATCAAGTGGTTGAATGTTTTCTGATTTAGCTAATTTTTTGTAGGATTCATTTATGTGTATGTAACTAGAGAATGAATGATTTAGATTATTAAACCACATGCTAAAAATAAAAACATCCTCATATTTCAAATTTAAGGAGGTCTTCTCTAGATCCTCCCTACATATATAGACACACACAGTGCATATATGTATATACAGTGCTTTTCTACTAAGGACCTCCGCATATATTAAAATATGTAGATTTCCTTCATAGACTCACTTTTCGATCGCATATCCACATCTCGACCGTTTAGTTTTTAGGTCCTAATGTATAGATCACTTATGCAAATTTTCAGCCAAATCGATGATCGTTAAGACATTCATAACTACGATTTACAATTATAAACATGAATGGTTCAGGTTGGACAAATTCAGTTTGTTCATTGATTTAATCTAACCGATACCTCAACGATTATCGATTTGGCTGAAAATTTGCATAAGTGATCTATACATTAGGACTTAAAAACTAAACGGTCGAGATGTGGATATGCGATCGAAAAATGAGTCAATCAAGGAAATCCACATATTTATATATGCGGAGGTCCTTTAGCAGAGAAGCACTGTGTGTGTGTGGAGAGAGAGAGAGAGAGAGAGAGAGAAATTTTATTCACACATACCAAATTACTTAATGCACACCCCAAGTTTTTGAAACTTTTTTTAATACATTTTTACCCCTTTTAATAAAGATGAACAAAAAGAAAACTACAAAAAGCCAAAAACAAAATAAAGAAAATAAAAAATTTGACCTAGAACTAGAGATGATCAGGACGACCAAGATCCTACATTCAATAACAACACAACTAATTTATCCATGCACTCAACAAACTTCGCATACTCTGTTCAAATTTTTTTCATGGATTTGATTGGTTGAAGTAACAAATTCAAATCTGAATATTAAGCTTTTGATTTTCTTTACATATTTTGGACGCCAAGTGGTCTACGGTATGCAACTGTCTTGGTGGTTTCAACTTTCTCGTGGTACATTGCTTAATTGAAAATCTTGGAGGTTAATTGAATAGGAAATTTGTAACGTCCTGTATCTTAATTTACCTGTTTACTAGTCGTTTGGACGGTAAACGACCTTTACTTTCACTTTTACTGTCGTTTCGATACTTTTAGGGGGCCCTAAAAGATGACTTTTTGTTCGGGTCAAAATTTGAGAAAATTTCCTTCATAAAAGTTGTAGATGACGTTAAACCGAGCACATGTATATGTGGTTCGTAAAAATCGGAATTCGTATGAGAAAGTTATAAGCAAAAAATGGAAGTTACTGTTTATAGTAATTTGTCTATAAATAGCCGAGTTACTGTGGTAAGTTTCCATTTTACCGAGCTCTCTCTCTTCTCTCTCCCCGATTCTCTCTTCCTCTCCGACATCTTCACCGTTTTCCGGCCATAACTCCTTCATCCGGCGACTGATTTTGACGTATAAGATGTCGTTGGAAAGCTCTCTTCCTTCTTTTCAGTTCTGGATTGTTTTGGTAGCTTAATTTGAACTGTGGAAGGTGCAGCAAGGAGAAGAAGAGGACGGTGCTGCTGTTTTCTTGGATTTTTGGTCGGAACTTGAGTTTTAGGCCACCTTCGGCGATGATTCTTTCTGGATCTTGGAGCTCTTGGATCATACAACCATCCCTCAAAGTTTCTTGGTCAGATTCGAAGTGTGGAGCACGAATCGAAGGTTTGAATTTCTGGGTACTATTTGGAATTCGGGTTTTACTGTTTGAGCATAGTTTCGGGTATTTTCATGTGTTTTCTGACTTTGTGGTAGTTGAGAAAGATGTTTGGATGGTTGAGACGAAGCTGCTGCCAAAATTTGGTGGCCGGAGGCGGAGGTTGCCGATGTGTGACCAGTGATTGCGGTGCGTGAACAGTGACTTAATATCTGTTTTTAGCTAGATTAATTTCTTATGAGTTGTAGATTTTATAAATGTGATTTTGGTGAAATTTGGAGGGAATCCAACGAGAATCTAAGGCTTTGGACGTAGAGGAGAGGATTAGAAATTTAATTCCTATTTATCGTAAAGTAAATTTCTGTCCTATATTTATGCGTTTACGGATTATAATTGTACAGGGTACCGTATTGAATTACTACTTAGTGAAGGAGCCCTTATGCGTGGTCGCCTAAATAGTACTGTGAGTGGACTTTTATTTCTTAAAGAATGATGCATGCATTTAATTATTGAATTAGTGCTTTATTATTTATCATATTACTTTTCGAGCATATGATTGTTTTCGGATTTTGATTTCGATTTATCTCGTGGAATTACTTTCGTTGACGATTTTCATGAAGTGATTATGAATTATTCCAGTTGTGATTTTCGGATATTAATTTGTTATGCTCGGATTCGAAATTATGATTTATGTTGTTTTTCAATAAAGTATTTTCCACGTTATTTTCCAAAATGGAATATTAGTTCATTATTCATCATTGACCCGAGAATATTTTGGCGTGTGGGACAAGCCGTTGATTTATTGATCTTTCTTATCTAATTATCTACTTTCGGATTTGGCATTGGGAATGCCTTGATAATGATTCTGGAATTGGTTTTGTTTCGGTTTACGGAGATCATGTTTTATTATTATTTCTCTTCTATTTATTTTAAAGTTGAGATTAGCTTGGCGTGTGGGACACGTCGTTGGAGATTCATTTGCGAGAGTTGGGGAAGACTTATGTATTTATAGATTTATTTGTTTTCGAATTTCTTTTGCCATACTTTGGGTGATTATTTATCATGCTAGCATTGATGTCCGCCTTTGTGGCGAGGTGATGGGATCACCGAAGCCCGTCCGCCTTTGTGGCGCTGGTTACTGTCTCTGTGACAGTAATGCTAAAGCCCAGTATCCTAATCGCTACATTTAGTGGCTTGTGGGTAATAACGGGAGTATATGGGAGTACTTTAGCCTGGGATGCTATCACTTCTGATTTCAGGGTGAAATCCGGGGCGGGTCTTGTCAATTTGGTATCAGAACATTAGGTTATCAGATTCTATAGACTTGTTACTATCTTGTTACCGTATATGCTTGATGTTACTCAGTACCTCACGAGTGATGGCCCGACTGCAGCGGTTCCCCATCATATACTCTTCGGTGCTGATGTACTCATCAAGTGTGTACGGTACATGTCTAGTTGGTTTTCCTTTAGGCTCTATGCCTCATGTATGCCGACCTCATAGGGATTCCACTGCGTATCAAATTGCTTACATGTCATGCACCTTTCCCTAGTAATGGTAGAGTAAGACTACTTTAATGATTCGAGTTGTGCTATGAAATATGATTCGAGGAAATGTTGTGGGTATTTCTTCCTCAATGCCAACAAGTTTGTTGGGGCATGGTTTAAGGTGCGAGATCAGAGTTTGATTTGGTACTTGATGGTTAGAGATGAGCGACCATTGTTTTGGGCTGTCTCTTAGTTTTATAACTGTTTCAGAATCAGGATTGTTGTTGGAATTTGAATTAGTAATAATGATGGTTATGACTTTGAACCGAGTTTGGGGAATGTGTTACTTGACACGATCGGTCTTGTAAACAACATTTGGGGATATTATTGGTAGCTGTTGGAGATTTCTTGGAAATCATAGGATTGGTCATCTTGGATGGTTGACCTGGCCATGACATTTGGATATAGTTTTGTTTGAACTGAAAGAAATTGATTTTAGAAACAGTGATTTATAATTGGTCTTTTAAGTTATGGATTATAACGAGCAGGGAGATGGACAGAACTAAGTTTTTGAAATAATTTTATGTCGAAGCTTGAGTATCTTAGCTAGATGCTTAAGGTTTTACAATCGAGCTACGAGCTTGGTCGATAAATAATTGGGAGAGTTGGAATCAACTCTTCGTATGTGATACTATGTAAATGGGTGCCCTTGCTTATCCATTTTTGAGTGAACGGTTAAACGTAAGATCGGGGAATAGCGGTAGTGACATTGTTAGGTGTTCTTAGAAGTTCGAACGGAATTGTTATGTGATACGGAATTTGATTCTAGTTCTGAATCATGGAGCCCTGAAGGTTGAATTGTGGTAGGTTGGTGGAATAACTTTAAGGAAAATAAGTTTCCAGTTGGCTCTAGAAATATTTCTAATTAAGGTTTGACCATAATTCTTGTTATACATTTGGGTAAGACGTAATATGGTTGCCTTCACTTTGACGTATTTCTACAGTGTTTAATTTGAGGAAATTGGACCATTATGTGGTGGGACCACGTGCGGATCCGGATACTGCTTGGTGTGATACAAGATGTCTTATGGATGTCTGTTTTATATTAAGGATTGTCGAGGAAAGATCTTGTGAATTGTGTTAGCTATCTCGGGGAATTGGTTATTGCTTGAATTGAATACATGTAATTGATTTTCTTTGGAGGAATTGAGCGAGTTTTGCCACCTGGGTGACCCTTAATTGGAAATGTATAGGAAGTTGGTACGAGTGAAATCCGGTCCCCACTTGTCTAACAGTAAGGACAATCGTCGTTTATTAGTATTGGCCTTAAGTTAAATAAGAAGAGTCTAGTACTTGCAAGTTCAACGTTTGACATGACTAATTTCTAGTGACTCTTATAACATTAGATAATGAATTTCTTCGATATCTTATTTTCCTGTCTTGGGAAGTAGATTTTCGTTTTTGCAGCATTCGAAGTGTTATTCGTTAAAGAAATTGACCTTGAGCTTTCATTGTCGGTATTTTATTACTTATATTTGGGCACTTATTCTACTTTCTTTCTAGGCTGTTTAGGGCAAAAAGAGTTTTTGAAAATTTTCCTTATTAGAGGCTAATACTATTCGGTAATGATTGAGGGCATATCTATATTTTAGGACTGTTGAGTCAACGGGGGATGCTGTGAATTTTGATGGGATAATTGTCTCTAACCAGATTGCAGCTTGAGGATTTTTCATTTCAAATGTTGAATTTCTTTTCCAGTTGGTCAACTTTGGATCAGATTTGGAGCAATTTCTAGTGTTGTTGGATACATTATAGTCCATTAGAGGATTTGACACATACAGAATTTAGAACTTTTCTATAATGTCGTACCTATAGTAGAATTGTCATAAGGTGATGTCGGACAGATGGTTGGAGATGTTCTGCATGGAGCTGGTGAGTATTTATAAGAGAGTTTTCCTAGCTAACTAAAAAGGCCATTTTATGTAAGATTGATCAGAATTCTAGTCAACTATCTAATAATACGGATAGTGGTGTTTCCAGTGGTGAGAATTACATTGGCATATGAAGTAGAATTATCATTTGAGGCATTAGAAGCCAGCGAGAACGACATAGATTCAACCAGATATCAGATCTATGACTATTAATAAAGTGTAGCCTCAACTAAAAACAGTTGTAGTGTGATGCATCTCCTCCTGGATTTGAGTCTTTGGGCTGGAGTAGAATGAGAAGTTACAGTTCTTGCTTTGCACCGAGTTTTGAACGACGTGGTACTTGTTGTGTACTGTTAAGTAGAAACTAACATGTGAGGAATTTTAACAGTTTTGATTGGAGACGTTGGTGATTAGTAGATTCCTTGAAACACATTTGACTTAGAAGAGTTTTCCACTACATTATAATTGTAGGAGGTTTTTAAAGGACAACACTAGTTAGCTAGTTTGAGATATTATAAGTGTGGCCAGCAGGGTAACTGCCAAGTGAGTTTCCCTTGTTGTCTTGGAATGTCATTTCAAGGCGTGATCAATGTTCCAGTCAGTTATCAGAATAGCGTAGAGAAGTGTAGTGGCCCCATAACCTACATGATTAAGAACTTATGGGTTTGTTCGGGACTACCCTTTGTTACGCTTGATAACTGTGGGACCTTCATGTGAACGACATTCGATCATAAATCTAAGCACAAACAGACAAAAACAAAGTGCGACTTTGTGGTTGCTAAGGAAACTGCTTGTTTCGTACTTGTGGGTTTTCAGTGAGCTTCTTGTGGTGTTTTATTAGCGGTTGGACTTTCTTATAAATCCATGTACCAATTGAAATTTTATTATGTATGGGTCGATGTATTATCACAATATTGTTGGTGAACGGGGTAGATCTTCATCGTGCGACTTATATGAAAAGGTTATGGATACTTTTATTCCAACCAAATGACTTGTGATTTCAATACCTTGTGCTATTTGAGCTTTAAACATGTTGTGATTTGCTTGAGTAGTTGGGATGGTCGGAGACTCTATGGATTGTTAAAGTAATGACTTGAGGTTGTAAAAGAAAACTTACCTCAAGGAAGAGACGACAAGTTTAGAGATTCAGGCAGCATCGAATGAGGATTGTTCCTTTTAAGGGTTGATCTCTTTATTCAATCGGCCAACTCTTGAATCATTTTTAAAACTAAGTTCTACATGTTTTGAGCAGTTTGGCATATTTTTCTGTGCCTTACCATTCCCCCTGTTGTGAGATCGGTGTGTTATCTTTCTTCATAATGTGTACTTCGGGTTAGTGTGTACTCTTCAGCGGTACGAAATTTCGGGGACGAAATTTTTATAAGGATGGGAGATTTATAATAAAAAAAATCTTCTCTCACTTTGTTTCCATTGATTGTTTGCTAAGTTTCATTTGCTTACCAATTTCCTTCGATTTGATTTGACTTGGAGGATGGTGGTATGGGTCATAGAGGTGAGACCGTGAGAAATAGGGTGCAAGATTGAGGAGCAACTTGCTTGGGTTTGATTTAGCAGAAGGAAGAAGATGATGGATTTAAGGTGTGTATTAAGTGAAATAAAGAAGGCATAAGAGGAAGTTTGGGGAAAAAATTTGGACAAAAAAATTTAAGAGGTGTGTATTAAAGTATATAGGGGTGTGTGTAAAAATTCACACACAACCTGAATGGTCCATGGTTGGATTTGGCCGGGTTGGTCAACTAGGGGTTATTGGGTCAAACATTTCTATGGTTGTTTATCGCTTGGTAGGGTCCCTCCTGGGCTTAGTTATGGGCCAGATTGCTTCCTACTTCTATTATTGTTTCATCGGTTCTATTTATGTTGAACTACTTCTACTAGGGAAGAAGGATTTTTCCCCAACTTGTGCTAGTTCAGGCTTTTTAGCATAACTACATGGTTTGGATAACTCTGCACGACCTATTCCAACACAAGCATGTTAGATCAAAAGTGGACTCATCACAAGTTATGCTAGAGCAACTAGGAAACCATCAAAGCATTAAATCAAATACAACATGGATTTGGAAAGGAATCAACCTAGATATCTAATGTGATAGTGTATATCCATTATTTGGACTACAAGAAAGTCCCTAACTGTGATGCATTAGGAATCTAAGATACAAGTCTTGTTCTTCAAGGAAAATCTTTATAGGAGGATTCTTAGGACTTGAACTTGTATAAATATGAGGTTAGGATCCCTGTTATCACCACCGTTTTACAAGCATTGTGTTCTGCCCATTCAGAAGCATAAGTTGGTGAATAGCAGAAGATCTCAACCTCGTCTTCATCCTTGTTTCTGCAGCTGCCACAATGGCTTCTACTTTTGACGTCAATGGTATGTTTAAGGTTAATGATGAACATGTAATTGTGTGAGCTTGTTTGTAAATTAGTTTTACAATTGGTAACAGAGCTAGGGCTCACAAAATTGTTTTTCAAAAAAACGTTTTAGCACAAATCGTTTTAAGGTCTTCTAACCAAAAAAAAAATATTTGCTTTGCAATAAAACTGCCACGTTTTGGCCATCTTCATAAAACCCTTTTTGGCCCAAGAAGCAACACATGTTGATCCGAGCCCAGACCCGATCCAAAACCTCCTTCAGAAACTAAAGAAAGTGACCGTTGTTATAACGGTTACATGAAGCGGGGATTGGTTCTGGGTATTCAGAATCAGAGAAGCACAAGATGAACTCATCTTGTAGGGATTCAAGACCCCTGTGTTGCTCGATTAAGATGCTAATAAGGACCTTTTGCTGCCTTCTGTTTTTGAATTCATGCTTCCGCGAAAATTTTAGCAGCAAAATTGGGAAATTTGCAAAGGTTGGTTTTTTACAGAAAAATTTAGTTTCGATTCATTTTGATTTTGTTGATTGACGAGCACAAGAACCCTAGTAGCATTCCCGGCATGCGCATAGGTTAGAGTAGATGGTGACCGGAGGAAATTTAATTTTCTTGGATGCTACTGTGTTTTGTGAAATCGACATTGTGCTTGCATATCTGTGATGGTTGTTCTGTGATTTGATATGCATGATTAATGTGAATTCTTGATTATTGTATCTGTGAATCATGATATAACAATGCATGCAGAAAACTCCCAAAATTTTAGGCATTGTTAAAAATTTTGACAGGTACAAAGAGCTTAGTTCTTATAAGGATTATTAATCCGGATAGAAAATCAAGTTTTCAAGCTCAATTTGGTTTGTGTTTTCTGTAGGTTTGAATGAACATATTGCACAAAGCATATTCTTCATTAATTCTTGCAGAAAACCTTAAGTTAACAAAACAGAAAATTGTATCTTGTATTTTAAAATTATGCATATAATTTTGCTTCCAAAGAAGTAGTGCAATATGATTTTAGAATGCAGATAGCAATATTCATATATGTTCTTTTCAAATATGGATACTTAGAATTCAAATTTCTGTCTAAAGATGTGATTTGTGTTATTCGGATAACTTGAACTGAATAAATGTGGCATATTGATTTGGAACCTTCAGGATATCATGTCTTCTGCTCAAAAGTGATGCATGCTATTAATTTTGGTTAAAGGGCTATTGATGTGTGACATTGCTTGTGTTTTGTTTTTGTTTTCTGTTTTGCATTGTTTTGGTTTGATATTGCTTGAAGTTACAGAAAACATAAAACTTAAAATTTTAAGAACTTTACAGATGGAAAACTCACAAAACCTTCTTTTGTCTTTTTCTCTTTAGGAATCCCTACTGTGACTTTGAACACCATTCAGCTCCTAACTGGGTATAACTACAAAAAGTGGAGAAACCAATTAGAATTTTACCTAGCCATGAACCAAAACATGGACCTTTGCTTAACTGAGGATGAACCTGAGAAGCTTACCAGTGAAAGTTCAGATGAAGAGAAGAAATATTTTAAGGAGTGGCATAAGGCTAATAAGATGGCAAAGAATGTTATTAGGACTACCATGTCAGACACAGTTAGAGGTAGCATAGAGGAACCTAATCTAGCCATGGATTTTTTGTATACCATTCATGATATGTACCGGGAAAGTGATAAAGCTGAGGCAGCTAGGCTAGCAAAGGAGTTTAATGACCTTAAGTATACTAGGACAGAAAAAGTGAGAGAGCATATCGAAGCTTATTGAGATTAATGCTCAGTTAAGGGACCTCAACATGGGGGTCACTGATGATTATGTAATGTATACTGCACTGCATTCCCTGCCTAATAGCTTTAGCCAACTCAGGACTAGCTACAACGCTCAGAAGGAAAAATGGAGTCTTAAGGAGTTGATTGCCATTTGTGTAGATAAGGAAGACAGGATTAGGAAGGAAAAAGAGCCGAGCACCTCAGTGAACCTTGTTAAGAAGCCTAAGAAGAAATACCAGAACCAGTCTAAGCTCAAGCCTACCAAAACCATCTACAAAGGATCTACCTCAGGAGTAGCTAAAACCAACAAACCATTTAGGTTCAAGTGCTATTTCTGTAAGAAAGTAGGGCACATGAAGAAAGACTGCACAGGCTTTAAGAATTGGTTGATCAAAAAGGGTAATTTTTCTAACTCACTGTTTTCTTTAGAAATTAATTTAGTTAATGTTGAACCAAAAACTTGGTGGATTGATTCAGGAAGCCCCTTACATATTACTAATTCTCTGCAGGGATTCATAAGGAAGAGAGTCCCAAGAAGTGATGAAGTGAACATGTGTGTAGGCAATGGCATGAGAGTGGCAGTCAAAGCTATTGGAACCTTAAAATTAGATCTTGGTTTGGGAAAGTTGTTAGTTTTGGATAATGTTTATTATGTACCTTCCATGAGAAGGAATTTAGTTTCAGTTTCTCTTTTGGTTAAATCTGGATGTAGACTTCTTATTGACAATAATGGAATTATTATTTCTAAAGATTCAGTTCAAATTGGTTCTGGTATTATATTGAATGATTACCTACAGTTAAATTGTTCACATAGTCAACAAGAAATTTCTCTTGTTGAAAATAATAACACATCGAGTGACACTTTAACTGGTGTTAAAAGAACTAAATGCAATGGAAAGTCTGCATATTTGTGTCATAGAAGACTTGGCCATATATCAAAAGAGAGATTGAAAATTTTGGTTAAAAACAATATCTTAAATGAACTTGACTTTTCTTATTTACAAGACTGTGTTGAATGTTTTAAGGGAAAAATAACTAACTTAAGGAAAAAGACTACATACATAAGCCAGGCACTTTTAGAGCTCATACATACTGACATTTGTGGTCCATTTAGAACTCAAACAATCTGTGGAAATGTGTATTTCATAACCTTCATCGATGACTTTTCTAGATATTGTTATGTTTATCTACTTTCAGAAAAATCTCAAGCTCTTAAAGCTTTTCAAATATTTAAGGTTGAAGTAGAAAAACAACTAGAAAAGAAAATCAAAATTGTTAGGTCAGATAGAGGTGGTGAATTTTATGGAAAATACACAGAGAGTGGACCACAAAAGGGTCCCTTTGCCTTGTTTCTGCAGGAACAAGGCATTAAGGCTCAATATACCACACCATATAATCCTCAGCAAAATGGTGTGGCTGAGAGAAAGAATAGGACACTTTTGAATATGGTCAGGAGCATGATGTGCACTACAGGCCTACCTAGGTTTTTATGGGGTGAAGCATTAAGGACTGCAAACTATGTTTGCAATAGAACACCTAGTAAAGCTATAGAGGAAACTGCTTTTGAGTTATGGTGTGGCAGAAAGCCTAGTCTCCACCATTTTCATGTGTGGGGATTTCCAATCCAAACATTAACAAGCTTGATCCTAAAACTGTAAGTTGCTATGTTATAGGCTATCCTGAAAAATCTAAAGGCTATAAAGTTTATGCAGCTCAACACTCACCAATAATTTTTGAAACACATCAAGTAAAATTCTTGGATGAGAAGATTCACAATACAAGTCTTGAAGATTTATCTTCAGAATTTGAAGAAATTGTGGAAAATGAGCATACTGAAAGTATATCGCCTATAGTTTATGATACACAAGCAGCCATAAGTGTTCCAGAAACTCAAAATGCACAAGATCAACTTGTTGATCAAGAAATGCATTTTGCAGATGATCAAGCTAACCCTGAACCCTTACCTGATCAGCCTGCATAACCATAACAAAATCAAAATCCCCAATTAAGAAGGTCTCATAGAGCAAGGAAACCAACTTATGGGGGGGGAGATTCTGACTACATTGTTTATTTGCAAGAACATGAAGTTGAAATTGATCTTGCAGATGACAATGATCCAGTCACTTTCAATCAAGCTATTGAAAGCAGTCAGTCAAGTGAGTGGAAACAAGCTATGGAAGCTGAGATTGAGTCCATGAACCACAATGCAGTTTGGGATTTAGTGAAACCTGACCCCAAACAAAAGGCTATAGGCTGCAAATGGGTGTTTAAAACCAAGAGAGATGCAAATGGGAATATTGAGAGACATAAAGCTAGGTTAGTTGCCAAGGGTTTCACACAAAAGGAGGGTATTGATTTTACTAAAACATTTTCCCCAGTTTCAACCAAAGACTCTTTTAGGATCATAATGGCACTTGTAGCTTAGTTTGACATGGAATTGCACCAGATGGATGTCAAGACAGCATTCTTGAATGGAGAACTCGATGAGGTTATTTACATGAAGCAGCCTGAAGGGTTTATAGAACCAGGAACAGATGACTTAGTCTGCAAGTTAAGAAAGTCCATTTATGATTTAAAACAGGCCTCTAGACAGTGGTATAAAAAGTTTGACTCTGTGATTTCTTTTTTTGGATTCACTGAGAATTTAGCGGATGAGTGTGTTTATCTCAAAACATCTGGAAACCAATTTATATTTTTGGTTCTTTATGTTGATGACATTTTGTTGGCCAGTAGCAATATAAAGCTACTTAAAGAAACCAAAGCTTTTCTGTCAAAGAATTTTGACATGAAAGATTCAGGAGAGGCATCATATGTACTAGGAATAGAAATTAAGAGAGATAGAGCACAAGGGCTGCTAGGTTTACCCAGCAAAGATATATTGCCAAAATTCTGAAAAGATTTGGCATGGAGACTTGTGCATCAGGGGAGGTTCCAATGTCTAAGGGAGATAAGCTCACTAAGAAACAAGGTCCAAAGAATGAAGTAGAAAAGGTGGATATGGAGTCCAAGCCTTATGCAAGGCTTGTTGGAAGTCTAATGTATGCTCAAGTCTGCACTAGACCTGATTTATCTTTTGCAGTTGGCATTCTTTCTAGATTTTAGTCTAATCCAGGTCATGAACATTGGGTAGCTGGAAAGAAAGTACTCAGGTACTTGCAGAGGACTAAGAACCACATGCTTGTGTATAGACAAGTGGAAAAATTGGAGCTTGTAGAATATACAGACTCAGACTTTGCAGGGAATTATCCTGATTCCAAGAAATCGACTTGTGGATTTGTTTTTAAGCTTGCATGAGGGGTTGTTGCTTGGAAAACTATGAAACAAACCTTAGTGACAACATCTACAATGCAGGCAGAATTTATTGCAGTATATGAAGGAATGTGTGAAGGGCTATGGATTAGAAATTTTCTGATGCAAACTAGGATTTTAAGTAATATAGTTTTTGATGCTCTTGTAATTCGTTGTGACAATAAGGCAACTGTGTTTTTCAGTAAAAACAGTAAAAGGTCAAATAACTCAAAGCATATTGACCTCAAGTATTATAGTGTGAGAGAGAGAGAGAGAGAGAGAGAGTCAAGCATGGAGAAATTTTAGTATTGAGTATAAGCACAGACTCTCAGCTTGCAGATCCCTTCACCAAGGCATTGTCAGTTGCAGCCTTTAAGAAGCATATTGAGAACATTGGTGTTTTGCCTAGTTTAGAATCTTGAGTTTAATTAGTGGGAGCCTAATTTAGTTAAGAGCAAATTTTTATTAGTTTTGTATTTTCTGAGTTCTTGTAAGTTTTTGGAAGTTGTGATTTTCAGTTTATTCATCATCACAACTTTATGTATTATTGAATTTTGATTATCAATAAAATTTTCGAGGTATTTCATTCAAGTTGTGTTACTGCAATTTTATTAAAATTATGTGCAACTTTTATTTTGTGTTCTTGATTTACCTAAATGTCAGATGATCTTGTAATTTCATTGAACATGTTCCTTCAGTTTAAAGTACAAGCATTAAGACCATCAGTGTTTTCAGTTTTGCTTGAGTTTCATTTTGAAACATTCAGTTGGACCATTTAAGTACATGATCTTCTGGCAATACACGATGTTCATATACTGCATCATTTTGTTTTAAATAGCATATGTGGAATGCAAGAGCTTGTGTTAGTGGTTTGAAAGTGCTACATTTTTGTTAAAGTGTATGCTTTTCCTTGCACTGCATAAGCTACTGTGTCTTGACCATGCTGAATGGATTTTGAGACTTTTCCTTATTCCGGTGCACACTTCAGTTGGTTGTAAATGAGTTGATGTTATTCAGTTTTGGTTGTCATTGATAACCAGTGATAGTCCAAGTGGGAGATTGTTAGATCAAAAGTGAACTCATCACAAGTTATCCTAGAGTAACTAGGAAACCATCAAAGCATTAAATCGAATACAACATGGATTTGGAAAGGAATCAACCTAGATATC